>JAWNNO010001886.1:0-102688 GCA_035044985.1 Lordiphosa fenestrarum
GAGATGGTAGGAGATAGAGGTTTGACGTGTAGGGAAAAAAAAATTTTTTTGTGGGCCGATCACGGTACCTTTCAATTTTGGTCACGTCCCCTCCCGCCCTCGCAATTTCAAAAAAACGTCATATCTCCACTGTTTTGAAGATACATGTCTTGTTCCTTCTGGACATATTTCATTATCAGGATAACTTTTGGATCCGCCAAAGGAATGGAGAAGATCGGATAAACGGTTGTTGAGTTATGAACAAAAGACTGTTCGCTGCTGCAGCGCAATAGCAGCGCTGCTTACAGCTGCTACTGCAGCATCAAAATTTATGCTGAGCGTATAATTTCGTTGGTACAGAGTATGTTAAAGTCGAGCTTGACCGACTTTCTTTCTTGTTTTCGTTAAGGAGGGGGGTAAGCTTAATTCGCACGAAAAAATGCACTTTTTTGTGAATTTTTTGTGACACACAGTTAAAATCTCTTTATTAAAACTAAAAGCACATTCAAGTATGACATTTAAAGAATGTTGTATAAAATTTTGACGAAGAAATATTAAACAAGAAAGAAAGTCGGTCAAGCCCGACTATAACATACTCTGTACCAAGAAAATTTGTCTTTTGATCATAACTCGAAAACCGTTCATCCGATCTTCTTCATTTCTTTGGCGGATCGATAAGTTATCCTAATAACTAAATATGTCCACGTAATCGGTCTGAGCTACCTTCGTGGCTTTTGGGTAGAGGCGGGATTGAAGATGTAGATACGAGAGTAGAATTTTTCGAAATAGGTGCTATAGCAGGCTGAGCAGGAGTAGAAGTAAAGTTGGAGTCCATATGAAGCAATGAATGATGCTTCTGATGACAATTTTTGCAATGCCCAGACTTGCACTTCTGCAAAATGTTGCCTTTTCGTAAGCAATTCAGGCATAGATGCAGCCGTTTTGTTTCCTTATAACGCAAATTGGGGGTCAAGGCTAAGAATCGTGCACATTTGAAGAGGAAGTGATCTTTGGCGTCACACAAAATACAGGATGAAGTTGTGTTAGATGATGCGATGAATGTACTACGATTCATTCTGTTAGTAGCTGGTTTTCCCACCTGATTGCTAGGTATTTGGTTTACCATAGCATTCTCCAAATTCTCCATCATGCGACATCTCCTTTCCAAAAAGGAAGACATGTCCGTCCATTTAGGCAGCTTGTTCGTCTGTAATGCCTCTTCCCACTTCTCTTGAGTGTGTTGGTCCAACTTCGATGTGATGAGATGAATTAGAAGCCCATCAGAAATTTCCTGCGTCGATGCCATTGTGGTTAAAGCACGAAGATGCGAATTCACCTTGTCGCTTAGTTGACGCAAGCCACTCGCAGAACCCTTCTCCACACCCAAAAGCCTGAAGATAGACCGTACATGTGCCTGAAAATGTAATAATTTATTATCAAATCTCGCAATTAAAAGTTCGATAGCTTTGTCGTAGTAGCCTCAGTGGGCTCAAGGGAACGAATTGTGTCCAGAGCGGTGCCTTCCAAATAGGAACGAAGGTGCTGGAACTTTTCCACTTTGTTGATGTCCGCGTTTTTCCCGACCACAGTGTCGTACATGGCATAGAAATCCGGCCAGTCGATGTAAGCCCCGCTGAACCGTGGGAGCTTGAACTCAGGTAGCCGCGTGGTACGCGCAGTACACCTGAATGCGGTATAATTATCATCCGAAGCATTTCGAAGCACTGTGGAATGGACAATAGAAGCCTTCCGCCGACTAGTCAGCTCACGAGAGAGATTGAATTTCACCTCGCAATACATTTGCACAAAATTTGCCGTGCGTCACTAGCCAGCTCCATTAAATCCAACCTTTCGAGGCAGGTTTGCGCACTATTATATTCTGCGTTCATACTCTCCACGAGATCTAAGCGCACCTGCACATCAGCCTCATCAAAATGTGCTAGCTGATCGGCAGCTTAAAAATCATTTAAGGCCACAAGCTGCCGCAACACAGAATTCGCCTTTGCTTTGTAGAAGTCAATGTCACTGGGCGAGAGCGCGGTTATGTTCGAATCCGTTTAAGTCATTTTGAATTAAGAAAGAGTATTTAATAGTCACTTCAAAAATGAGATTGGTGCCAATGTCCACCAATGCCAACGAAAACCGGGAAAGCGAAGCGAGACGTAATGCAACCGAGCAACCACCGTATGACGGCAATGACCGCGGCTTGGCAACCAAATACTCTACCGAAATATATATATGTTCAAGCACTTCACATAGGCTGACTTCGCCAAAACACAACTGTTTGTTTGTGCGCGACTGCACCGATGTACCGAAAACTGAGTTTGTGTGTATGCGCATGTATATGGTTTTTGTCACCGAATTGTGAAAAAACGCTTTAGATTATTAAAACAATATTTTATAATTTTTTAAGTACTATAACATTCACGATCACGTCGGGGTCACCAAATGTTTAGAAGAGGCATTATTTTATGCTACCTTTTCTGCGGAATTTTTTAAACAAAATGATCATGAAGTATGCGTACATGAAAGTATAACACAGTAAGGGCTTAGTTTTGCCACAATAATGTTATGTTTGATTATTGGATGTGTTTGGCTGCGGCTAATGCTCGATCAGTTGAAGAATGAATTTTGCTTTGATTGTTAACAATGTTTGTTTAATGTATATTTGTTGCAATTAATTAGCTATTAATGTGCCTGCGGAAGCGATGCGTGCGTGATTACATGCGAGCAATAGATAACGACGGCTGATCTTGCAAGCCGAGATAAGCATAGCTAAGCCTGCAAGCAGAGTTTCGGCAGCCGAACATATTTGCATAGATAAAAGCTGCATGTATATAAATAGATTTTACAAATGTAAACAAAGCAAACAAAAGGCTGCCAGAAGAGCAGTTACGTAATATTTGAAAATGAGTTTAAAACTAATAGCTTAGGCAGGTTTGTTTCTGCTCCCCACAGAGTTAAAAAAGCAAAAGAAGGCAGACTGTACAAGCAAGATCAATATTTAAACAACAACAACAACACATATTCATGTAACAATTCATGTATAATATTTATTCCTATATTTTAAAGCGTGGCTTATGTATGATGCTAAATCCATCCAGCTCCTTCCATTTAGCGTATTGTGGCATTCCTCCTCAGTCAGCCTTGGTTTTCCCAGATAGGCTCCTGATGTATCGGGCATCTGACGAGAAAGTATAGAGTGTCCTCACGTTCCCTCATGTTACACAAAGTGCATAAAGCGTCTCCGTTTTGGTGATGGGGTCTATAATTAAGCTGCAGCATTTCCACTCGAGCCTTAAAAATATGCGAGATTCTGACAGTTCCAATAGCATCTTGAAAGTAATTATTTTCCGCCATATCGTAGCATAACTTTGAGTATGAGTTTCTTGTGGAGCTAAGTCTCGCTTCCGTCCCATCTTTGCCGCATTGTCGATTCAATACTATTTACTAGCCTATTCTGTTGTATTTCCCAATGATTGGGATTTTGAAGTGTAAGCTCAGTCTCGAACTCTTATGCCAAGTTAATCCACTGGCGAAAGAAGTGTGTTTCGGTCGCGAGCAGGTGTTTTGCAACTATTTTTGGGTATCTTTTTTCGGGCATATCGAATATTTTGTATCGAATAGGTGTATCGCATAGTTAGGTGTGTTTTGTGGGAGTTGAAAAATCATTTTTATAAAGAACCTGAGACTGCGTTCAACGTCCTCGTGTTGAAAACATCCCCATACTTGAGACGAGTAGCACGTTATCGCCTTTGCTGTCGCCTGGTACATCTTGTATTTGGTGCTAGGATTGACATTTGCTCGCCTTAAGAGAGAGTTCCACGTGCTTCCTATCGCTGCTCGAGTGTCTTTTAATTTCAGTTATTACCAGTAAGAGTCACTCCAAGGTATTTAAATGACTTTACTGTGATCCATTTAGGGTCCATGATTCGTTGCTTGCTTCTCTCCCTCGGTTATCACGTACCACTAGTACCTTAGACTTATCGATGTTAGTCTTAAGATTCCAAGTGTTGCAATAAGCCTGTGTAGCATTTATCATGTTTTGCAACTGCTTGGGACTTTCTGCTATCATGACCATGTCATCGGCATACATTAGAACTTTAAATATGTGTCCACCCATTTTGACTCCTCCTGGAAGATCCTCTACAAGGTCGTCTACAAAGAGAGCAAAGAGCAGAGGACTGAGTAGGCATCCCTGTTTCACACCTTGATTCGTCGCGAATTCTTCCGATAGTACATGTCCATCCCATACTGTAGTAGTGTTGCCGCTGTAATGCTTCGCAGGATTGCAATCATTTTTGATTATATACCTTTGTTTGCCAACTTAAAAAGAAGTTGCTCTCTATTGAGTGTATCGAACGCAGCTTGAAAATCTATGAAAAACATTTACATCTTTATTTTACTTTTCCGATACTCTTTTGCAAGCGAAGTCAATACAAAAATGCTATCCACAGTAAAGTAACCAGGTCTGAAGCCCATTTGATTTTCGCTTAGAACTTGATTCCGACTTAAAAAACTTGTCAGACGCGCCAGTAGCACTGCATTCAGAAATGAAATTCCTCTATAGTTGTGTGCTTCTTTTGGGTCTCCTTTGTTATAAATTGGAAACAGGATGCTTGTAAGGAAACAACTCGGCACGCTGGCAGAATCAAAGATTCTGTTAAAGGCATCCTTCAAATATTGCTTAAATTGTGGGCTGGCGTTTACAAGAAACTCGGCAGATACGCGGTCTGTCCCCGGCGCTTTATTTGGTTTACTACTATTGAGAGCACAGCAGCTCCTGGGTAGAAAATTCACAATCAAGTTCGTCAACTACATTGTTCGGCAACTCTAATATGATTGTGGAGGTTTGGCCATTATCATATAGAAGGCTCTGAAAGTATTGTGCTAGTTCGGCAGCTTCGACCTTAATGTTCCTTCTCCCTGCATTTCCATTTAGCTTTCTCACAAGGTTCCAAAAAGATTTTCGGTCCTTCACATTTCCAATTTCCCGCTCCATCCTTTTTGAAGTAAAGCTTCTGTTTTTCTCTACATATGCTTTTAGAGAGATCGTTCGCATGCTGGTAAATCCATTTGTCCTCTGACGTATTCGATTTCGTAGCTTTTTTGAGCTCGATTTGTGAACCATTTCTAGCTTCTTCACACTCAAAATCAAACCAGGGTTGCTTCCATTTTTGCGCTACTGGCCTTTGCATACATTTTCCAGCTGATGCGATACTTTCAACTAAGTCTTGTAGGTCCAATTGTTGCAGTGTTGTTGACCGCTTTGTCAGCTCCTGATCTAATTTAGCGGCATAGTCCTGCGCTCGCCCTGGAATCCATCTCAGCTTGGATAATAGCTGACTACTTTTTTCTGCCAAGTCCTTGTCTACTAACAACTCAGATTTTACAATTAGGGGCATATGATCGGAGAAGTTTTCCGCTTTGATTTGGAAGTCCTGCAATAGTTGTGCCACTTTCCTTGGATCAGACAATAGTCGATTGTAGAAGTTGCTTTGCCACGAAGAAACGTGTAGCATCCTTTTTCATCGCTGTTGGTTATGCCATTTATGATTGTGAAGCGAAAGTCTTCACACAGCTCTACCAATTTCTTTCCTTTTCTGTCTATTACTGAATCTCTTGCTTTTCTCAAGAAATTTGCAAATTTCTCATGCGCTGTGGGTTGTTCGATCTCCGCCTGCTGTTTTCCTGTTCGTGCATTTAAGTCTCCTAGTATCATAATATTGCTCAAGGAGGACTCGATCAAGATGTCGTAGAGTCTTTCATAGTCTGCTGACCAGTTGTTGCAGTTAAGGTAACAGGGTATAATATACAGCATTTCATTTGAAAGTAGTAGCTCTATAATTGTGGTTTGTTCAACTATTATTAGTTTGAAAAATTGTTTTAAATTCTTCTTTATTCCGCATAATCTTCCCCCGCTTGCTCGCCCTCTTACCGCCGTTCTTGTTAACAATTGCCATTGGCTGTTATAGTCGTAAAAATATGGCTCATAAAGTTCCACACTCTTCTCGATGAATGTTTCAAACAGGATAAATGTGTCGTCCAGCTACGTTATAGGATAATACCTTTAATTTAGCTTTAAAATTATCGTTCAGGTTTCTATTTCCCTTGCTTATATTACTACATAGATTATGCCTTTGTAGGCTACATTTAGTAGATTTAGACTTCGATTTTCTCCTTTTATGTTGACTTTTCTTATTTAGTATTTTGGGGGTGATTTCTCTATTAGCACTAAGCCCTTATATATAGAGCCTTCAAACCGCGTTTTTTTTGGTTTCACTTCTTACGTTGAGATCGCGACCCCAGCGCCCGATCGTAGACACCCGAACGCAACCCCGAGTGAGCGGCAGCTAGCAGAGAGCACCAGAGAGCAGAGGCTATTTAGTGCCCGTTCAAGCACAGAAGGAGACGCACGACGTGCGTCGAGCGCTGTCATTTCGCGTCTGTGTGTATTTCACGCCAATGCACACATCGTTGTCGGAAAAATGGGCAGTGTTGCCAAACTTCACACAAGACGCAAACTCAAATGGCAATACACCAGCAGACAGGCAGGCAGAATGGCATGCACCTGCTACCGAGATTGCTTCTATTGACTTTTAGTAAAGCAAATTATTTATGCTTTCTTATTATATTCATTTTGTTAATTGTTGTTCTATTAATTATATATATTTTGTTAGTAAATAATTGTGGGCTTATAAAATTTTTTTTATTTATTCCAGCAGTTAATTTATTTAAAAACGAGAAAGCCAAGCTAACTTCGTCTGTGCCGAAGTTTTTATACCCTTGCAAATGCTTGCTAAAATATTTTCAAATAAATACTCTTTTTCCCATTTTCCGACCGATCGTTCGTATGGGTGTGGTTTCGTTTATTGAAACGTACACAAAATAGTCTTTTTTAAGACTCTTGTGTTGGTTTTATTTTATCGTTTTCAGGTTTCTTAATATTTTTTACAGAATATAAAGCTTTGATTAATTTGATTGATCATTAAATAACTAAAATTAAATATTAAATGCGGACAAGAGAAAAAGTGGGTTAAAGTGTGCGGTTAAGACATGTTTGAGAAGCTATAGGGACGGCTCAGAGCATTTCCGCCAAATATGTACTTATATTTCCAGCAACAACAGCAACTCCAACAGCGCGGAAATGCAAGAAGAAAGACATTAAGCTAAGAAAACCGTAATCGAAAGAATCCAAGTCCAAGCCAAAGGCACAAAAATCTAAATTGTATTATTGTATTGGTTTAAACAGTGCATTATTAAATGCATTATTTGTAATCTTGTTGGTTATATTTTTTAAAATAAATTAACTGCTGGAATAAATAAAAAAAAATTTTATAAGCCCACAATTATTTACTAACAAAATATATATAATTAATAGAACAACAATTAACAAAATAAATATAATAAGAAAGCATAAATAATTTGCTTTAATAAAAGTCAATGGAAGCAATCTCGGTAGCAGGTGCATGCCATTCTGCCTGCCTGTCTTCTGGTGTATTGCCATTTGAGTTTGCGTCTTGTATGAAGTTTGGCAACACTGCCCATTTTACCGACAACGATGTGTGCATTGGCGTGAGATACACACAGAAACGAAATGACAGCGCTCGACGCACGTCGTGCGTCTCGTTCTGTGGTTGAACGGGCACTAAATAGCCTCTGCTCTCTGGTGCTCTCTGCTAACTGCCGCTCACTCGGGGTTGCGTTCTGGTGTCTACGATCGGGCGCTGGGGTCGCGATCTCAACGTAAGAAATGAAACCAAAAAAAACGCGGTTTGAAGGCTCTATATATAAGTGCTTAGTGCTATTAGTTTACCATAATCAACGTTATCTTCAGTAAGAGTTGGGTATATTTTCGCCAATGACAGGTATCCGTTTTCCTTGCCGCAGACAAGCTCGTGTTTGACATTCCAGTAGTACCAATTGTTTTCAATCCTCATTGAATCATTTTTGACTAAGACTTTTACCTCTTTGTTGATCAATTGCAGATGTCGTTTGAGTTGAAGCAGCAGTATTTTATTTTGCTGTTTTTTCTCGGACAAGTCTTTTTCAACATATATTATATATTTGACCCTGCTAACTTCTTAAAAATTTCGTCCGCTTGCTCGATTGTGGCCATTTCGCTCCTGCTTTGTTCCCGTTCCGCTAGAATTCTGGTTGCCATGATCTTTGGCTGTATTATGCCAAATTTATTTTTGCAGAGATCCGACACAGCATCTTTGGGCCCTTTTGTTTTGACCACGCCCCTGAAAATCACGTTTTTCCTTTTAGACTGGCTAATGAGCTTATCGATTTCCTTTTGTTCCTTTTGTCTATCATTTTTGATTTGCTCAAGTTCTCGCTTAAGCTGACTATTTTCGGCCTTTATTGCTTCTACTTGGGACGAAACCTCCATTAGCCGACCATTTAGCCCTAGTATGTCATCTTTTGTCGCTAATTGCTTGAGCTTATCATCCAGCGTAGAAGCCATAGTTTCCTGAATCACCTGAATTAACTGCTCTATCGAGACTCCAGCTAACCCAGTAGCTTTACCCATTTCCGCTTTATCAGGGGACAAATCCGTTTTTTTCCGCTTAATGTTCGGCTTACCGGGGCTCATTTGCGTTTAACTGTGGCAAAGCTTCCAAAACTGCAACGGCCTTTTCAGTACTCTACAGTTTTAGAGTGGGTGTGGTAACAGAGCGTTAGATCAGTCCAGCTGACTACAGTTGCACATGCAATGGGCTTTGCGGCTGCGCTTTGACGTGGGTGGGCCTTACGGTACGTGTTTTAATTACTCACGTGCGGTGCGATGATCAGCTGTTTAGTGCCACCTCTAGTTTGTTTTGTTTGCTGCTTCACGTTGCTTTTGTCCCGATGGAGAAACTTTCTTCGTTTTCCTTGGTTTTTCCTCACTTTCGCCGAAGAGCAGGTCCCAAATGTGAAATGGCCGCCAACAATTATGTGTAAAATTGTCCCTCGTTGCGCGACTACGTAAACTCAGGTGCACAGTTAGGGCTAGAGGAGCACCCCGGCCAGCGCGATGACACCAGTTTATTCGCTTTTGGATGTGTGTGGTTGTCTTACAGGTGAATAGTCCGGAGCTCGATGCAAAACACGTCTGACACTCTTTACTTCTCTTCTTCTTCTCATATTTGCAACTATAATGGCAACTAAATATTTGGTTAAATCACATCTTAAAGTGACTGCATATTCATTTCCATTCTCTGATTTTGGTAGCGGCCCAATAGTGTCCACTATCACTCTGTCAAAAGCATATATTGGAGTTTCTGTCGTTTTCATTGGTGTTTTTGAATGCGTTGTTATTTTAGACGTCAGGCATTTATGACATCTACTCATGTACTGTCTGATATGACGAGTCATATTTTTCCAATAATAGCGTTTTGGTTATGCCATAATTATAATTATTTTCCGCCATATCGTAGCATAACTTTGAGTATGAGTTTCTTGTGGAGCTAAGTCTCGCTTCCGTCCCATCTTTGCCGCATTGTCGATTCAATACTATTTACTAGCCTATTCTGTTGTATTTCCCAATGATTGGGATTTTGAAGTGTAAGCTCAGTCTCGAACTCTTATGCCAAGTTAATCCACTGGCGAAAGAAGTGTGTTTCGGTCGCGAGCAGGTGTTTTGCAACTATTTTTGGGTATCTTTTTTCGGGCATATCGAATATTTTGTATCGAATAGGTGTATCGCATAGTTAGGTGTGTTTTGTGGGAGTTGAAAAATCATTTTTATAAAGAACCTGAGACTGCGTTCAACGTCCTCGTGTTGAAAACATCCCCATACTTGAGACGAGTAGCACGTTATCGCCTTTGCTGTCGCCTGGTACATCTTGTATTTGGTGCTAGGATTGACATTTGCTCGCCTTAAGAGAGAGTTCCACGTGCTTCCTATCGCTGCTCGAGTGTCTTTTAATTTCAGTTATTACCAGTAAGAGTCACTCCAAGGTATTTAAATGACTTTACTGTGATCCATTTAGGGTCCATGATTCGTTGCTTGCTTCTCTCCCTCGGTTATCACGTACCACTAGTACCTTAGACTTATCGATGTTAGTCTTAAGATTCCAAGTGTTGCAATAAGCCTGTGTAGCATTTATCATGTTTTGCAACTGCTTGGGACTTTCTGCTATCATGACCATGTCATCGGCATACATTAGAACTTTAAATATGTGTCCACCCATTTTGACTCCTCCTGTAAGATCCTCTACAATGTCGTCTACAAAGAGAGCAAAGAGCAGAGGACTGAGTAGGCATCCCTGTTTCACACCTTGATTCGTCGCGAATTCTTCCGATAGTACATGTCCATCCCATACTGTAGTAGTGTTGCCGCTGTACATGCTTCGCAGGATTGCAATCATTTTTGATTATATACCTTTGTTTGCCAACTTAAAAAGAAGTTGCTCTCTATTGAGTGTATCGAACGCAGCTTGAAAATCTATGAAAAACATTTACATCTTTATTTTACTTTTCCGATACTCTTTTGCAAGCGAAGTCAATACAAAAATGCTATCCACAGTAAAGTAACCAGGTCTGAAGCCCATTTGATTTTCGCTTAGAACTTGATTCCGACTTAAAAAACTTGTCAGACGCGCCAGTAGCACTGCTGAAAAGATTTTCATTGTTGCATTCAGAAATGAAATTCCTCTATAGTTGTGTGCTTCTTTTGGGTCTCCTTTGTTATAAATTGGAAACAGGATGCTTGTAAGGAAACAACTCGGCACGCTGGCAGAATCAAAGATTCTGTTAAAGGCATCCTTCAAATATTGCTTAAATTGTGGGCTGGCGTTTACAAGAAACTCGGCAGATACGCGGTCTGTCCCCGGCGCTTTATTTGGTTTACTACTATTGAGAGCACAGCAGCTCCTGGGTAGAAAATTCACAATCAAGTTCGTCAACTACATTGTTCGGCAACTCTAATATGATTGTGGAGGTTTGGCCATTATCATATAGAAGGCTCTGAAAGTATTGTGCTAGTTCCGCAGCTTCGACCTTAATGTTCCTTCTCCCTGCATTTCCATTTAGCTTTCTCACAAGGTTCCAAAAAGATTTTCGGTCCTTCACATTTCCAATTTCCCGCTCCATCCTTTTTGAAGTAAAGCTTCTGTTTTTCTCTACATATGCTTTTAGAGAGATCGTTCGCATGCTGGTAAATCCATTTGTCCTCTGACGTATTCGATTTCGTAGCTTTTTTGTGCTCGATTTGTGAACCATTTCTAGCTTCTTCACACTCAAAATCAAACCAGGGTTGCTTCCATTTTTGCGCTACTGGCCTTTGCATACATTTTCCAGCTGATGCGATACTTTCAACTAAGTCTTGTAGGTCCAATTGTTGCAGTGTTGTTGACCGCTTTGTCAGCTCCTGATCTAATTTAGCGGCATAGTCCTGCGCTCGCCCTGGAATCCATCTCAGCTTGGATAATAGCTGACTACTTTTTTCTGCCAAGTCCTTGTCTACTAACAACTCAGATTTTACAATTAGGGGCATATGATCGGAGAAGTTTTCCGCTTTGATTTGGAAGTCCTGCAATAGTTGTGCCACTTTCCTTGGATCAGACAATAGTCGATTGTAGAAGTTGCTTTGCCACGAAGAAACGTGTAGCATCCTTTTTCATCGCTGTTGGTTATGCCATTTATGATTGTGAAGCGAAAGTCTTCACACAGCTCTACCAATTTCTTTCCTTTTCTGTCTATTACTGAATCTCTTGCTTTTCTCAAGAAATTTGCAAATTTCTCATGCGCTGTGGGTTGTTCGATCTCCGCCTGCTGTTTTCCTGTTCGTGCATTTAAGTCTCCTAGTATCATAATATTGCTCAAGGAGGACTCGATCAAGATGTCGTAGAGTCTTTCATAGTCTGCTGACCAGTTGTTGCAGTTAAGGTAACAGGGTATAATATACAGCATTTCATTTGAAAGTAGTAGCTCTATAATTGTGGTTTGTTCAACTATTATTAGTTTGAAAAATTGTTTTAAATTCTTCTTTATTCCGCATAATCTTCCCCCGCTTGCTCGCCCTCTTACCGCCGTTCTTGTTAACAATTGCCATTGGCTGTTATAGTCGTAAAAATATGGCTCATAAAGTTCCACACTCTTCTCGATGAATGTTTCAAACAGGATAAATGTGTCGTCCAGCTACGTTATAGGATAATACCTTTAATTTAGCTTTAACATTATCGTTCAGGTTTCTATTTCCCTTGCTTATATTACTACATAGATTATGCCTTTGTAGGCTACATTTAGTAGATTTAGACTTCGATTTTCTCCTTTTATGTTGACTTTTCTTATTTAGTATTTTGGGGGTGATTTCTCTATTAGCACTAAGCACTTATATATAGAGCCTTCAAACCGCGTTTTTTTTGGTTTCACTTCTTACGTTGAGATCGCGACCCCAGCGCCCGATCGTAGACACCCGAACGCAACCCCGAGTGAGCGGCAGCTAGCAGAGAGCACCAGAGAGCAGAGGCTATTTAGTGCCCGTTCAAGCACAGAACGAGACGCACGACGTGCGTCGAGCGCTGTCATTTCGCGTCTGTGTGTATTTCACGCCAATGCACACATCGTTGTCGGAAAAATGGGCAGTGTTGCCAAACTTCACACAAGACGCAAACTCAAATGGCAATACACCAGCAGACAGGCAGGCAGAATGGCATGCACCTGCTACCGAGATTGCTTCCATTGACTTTTAGTAAAGCAAATTATTTATGCTTTCTTATTATATTCATTTTGTTAATTGTTGTTCTATTAATTATATATATTTTGTTAGTAAATAATTGTGGGCTTATAAAATTTTTTTTTATTTATTTGCGTTTAACTGTGGCAAAGCTTCCAAAACTGCAACGGCCTTTTCAGTACTCTACAGTTTTAGAGTGGGTGTGGTAACAGAGCGTTAGATCAGTCCAGCTGACTACAGTTGCACATGCAATGGGCTTTGCGGCTGCGCTTTGACGTGGGTGGGCCTTACGGTACGTGTTTTAATTACTCACGTGCGGTGCGATGATCAGCTGTTTAGTGCCACCTCTAGTTTGTTTTGTTTGCTGCTTCACGTTGCTTTTGTCCCGATGGAGAAACTTTCTTCGTTTTCCTTGGTTTTTCCTCACTTTCGCCGAAGAGCAGGTCCCAAATGTGAAATGGCCGCCAACAATTATGTGTAAAATTGTCCCTCGTTGCGCGAGTACGTAAACTCAGGTGCACAGTTAGGGCTAGAGGAGCACCCCGGCCAGCGCGATGACACCAGTTTATTCGCTTTTGGATGTGTGTGGTTGTCTTACAGGTGAATAGTCCGGAGCTCGATGCAAAACACGTCTGACACTCTTTACTTCTCTTCTTCTTCTCATATTTGCAACTATAATGCCAACTAAATATTTGGTTAAATCACATCTTAATGTGACTGCATATTCATTTCCATTCTCTGATTTTGGTAGCGGGCCAATAGTGTCCACTATCACTCTGTCAAAAGCATATATTGGAGTTTCTGTCGTTTTCATTGGTGTTTTTGTATGCGTTGTTATTTTAGACGTCAGGCATTTATGACATCTACTCATGTACTGTCTGATATGACGAGTCATATTTTTCCAATAATAGCGTTTTGGTTATGCCTGTGTGACCTCCTTGAATTGGATCGTCATGGAATGTAAACAGTATCGCTTCTTGATCTTTATCATTATTTATTAGGGTCACCGGCTTGAGTAGCGCTACTGTTAGAGTCGCCCATTTGTTTAAAGATATCTATTGACATTGATTATTGCAAAATGCAATAAAACGTCTAGCGCTGTCCGCATCATGTGGGACTGGGTAGTTCTTGAAGACGTCGTAGTTCTTGTCATTTGGCAAAATTCCTTTGTCTGCGCATTCATGACCTAGGAATGTAACTTTGTACAGGGTGCGCCATATAAAGTGTCGGTATGGCAACACTGAATAGCTCTGACATTTACCAACCGATTGCTTTTGTTAGACATGTTTTGGAAACATCAATCTAGTACAATTTTGACCATGGAACGTTTCACACCAAAACAACGTGCCGAAATAGTGACGCTGCTTACTACGCCGACGCCGACACTGAACCAGATTTTTGGAAACAAATTTTGATGGCCGATGAGGCCCATTTCACGCTTTCTGGTGGTGTTAATAAGCAAAATTGTCGCATATGGGGCACGGAAAATCCACACCGCATCCATGAAATACCTTTACACGACCAAAAAGTGACTGTTTGGGCCGGCGTTTGCGCCAAAACCAAAATGCCGCAAAAAGGGCACATTTTGTTGTGGCCAATAAAGGCGGCCACTTGATTGATGTTGTGTTCAAAAAGTAGTCGAAATAAATTGTACAGGACCAAATTAAAGGAACAAGATCAACATAGAGCAATCGGTTGTTTGTTTTTATATTTATTCAGTGTTGCCATACCGACACTTTATATGGCGCACCCTGTACATAAACAATTAGCATTTTTCTGGATGTAGCTTAAGGTTTTGTTTCCTGCAAAGTTGAAAAACATCTGTTAAATTTCTAATCACATGTTTTTCGGTACAACCAATAACTATTAGATCATCCATATAGAAGAATGTTTGGGAAGATTCAAGTCTAGAGAATGCGACACCCATCATTCTCTGAAATGAATTTGGCGCTATTTTTAAACCAAATGGTAGTCTCGAGATGCGATATGAGCCATTGCTTGTGCTTGCTTGTTCGATCTGATGAAATCCTGGCATTAAGTCAAGGCATGATAAATATTTTGCTCGACCTATCTGATCTAAAATATCGTCAATTCTAGAGAGTGGATTTATCTGATAGCAGTTTTTTATTGATTTGACGATAGTCAAATCCTAATCGCCTTTTTTGTTTCTGAGCCCGGAAGGGTTTTCTTTGGGACAAGTAGAATTGGGCTGTTGTACTCAGACACAGATGGTTTGACAATATTGTTGAAAATTATTTTCTCAACTTGATTTTGTATTTTATTAGTTTGGCAAATATAGGGATTGCTGTCAAACAAGCCAGACGGGAGCTCAGCAAAAATTTAAATTTATATAAATATTCTTTTAAAAATTTAATCGGTTTTTCTGATTCCCGAGACTCTTTTACCAGTTCATTGTTACTGTACTTAATTTACTATCTCCCGTAGGGCACTGGCTGCCTGCCAGTGCCTTTGGGGCGGAATATGAATTCAAGCCATATGAGTGGGTCCGACACGGATTTGTCCATAACTAAGGTGGCAACGGAGCCTTCCGAAAATTCTAATTGTTATCCAAAATGGTCGGACACAAAGGAAGACCCATTTTCGGCTTCAAATGGCACAGCTTGGTTCCCAAAACGGGCAATCACACGTTCCATAACGGATAAATCCTCTTCGAGAGAATCCACGAAAAATTATCCATTGAAAGTAAGGAAAGCATCTGCCCCATACGAACTATCAAAGAGACGTGAGGCATCTGTGGGCGATGATGCCATAGGTTCCAATTATCCATCAACATTCCTATATACACCTTCAACAATAACGACAACAACAGTAACAACAACGACTACCACAGCCCTCATAAGTGGTCCATACATGGCACCAGTGGCAAATGGAGGCAGCCAATCCAGTGCAGAGGATTTTGCAAGATACAGCAAACATGCAAATTGCTTATTGGCAAAGCAGGAAATACTGATATGCCCATGGATACGGATTTTACAGCGTTGACTTCTACCAGCGGCGCCCATACTTTCCCCAAGAGTCCTGACCAACTCCAGTCTTTTACTGGCCACGTGGAGAGACCAAAAACAACCCGGAAGGCACAGGAACCTGCTGCCAACACTGTCGGGCAATCACCTAGTACCAGTAAAACCCTGCCATCTATAACCGACACCAGAACCATGCCGGAATTCGTTCCATCCACCGTACCCTGGCAAAAAATAAATATTAAAAATCGCCCTGGTGCGAGCACTTCAAAAAAGGGCAAAAAGGGTAAGGCAAGGCGGGCGTGAACCGAAGAAAATGCGGAGGAGCCAACCAAACAGAACATCTGGTACGTCGACCTCAAAATGGCTGAGAGCAACATCATGAGCTGAAGCGGAAAAATTTAGACATGAGGCAATGCTACAGGTGCTTTGAATTTGATCACACACGCAACTATTGCAACAAGCAGCCAAAATGTGAAAGATGCGGCAAGGCGCACTGGACCAACTCCAGTGCCTGCCTGGCAAGGACTGAGGCAGATCTGGAATCCTCCTTTTGTTTTGGAAATCATCCAAAAAGTGTCCCGTGTTCCTGAAAAGGATGAAAAGTCATAGAACGGGCTTTGAAATCCCTGCGATGACTAGGAATGGACAGCGCCCAATCTCACTAAGCAATGTCCAGGACTTTATTCCTACGCCAATCGTGCAGCAGGGTCTCTCCTACTCAGATGCGCCGCGGGTGGGCCAGCATGGCTGGCCTCTAAGCCACCGTTGCTAAACTGTTACAGAAGATAGGGGAGCTCCGCTCCACCAAGGGGCATAGCAGATCCAAATAATGGGGAACACCCTACGCCTCGGTTCATGGAACGCTCGTAGTAATTCCCAACGCTAATGAGCTAAAGATCTTCCTGGCTAAGCATAATATCGATATTATGCTTATCTTGGAGACTTTTTTGCACGAAGGGACGTACCTCGCCATGGATGGATACGCCTCCTATCGAGCGGATCACCCTGGAGGCCGGCCTAGGGGTGGGTCTTGTGTTGTAGTGTCTCCACCCGATGTCCAATAATTACATTCAGCTCGCAGCCATAATGGTGACCACAACGTTCGGCGAAGTTCTTATGGGAGCCGCGTACCTGCCACCATCACTACCATGGAGCTCTTCTGATTTTGAGGTGCTTCTTGGTCAACTGGGCCAGAAGTTAATAATCAAAGGAGATTTCAATGCCAAGCATCGGCTCAGGGGTGCCTTCACGGCCAACCCACGAGGCACAGCGCTGCTCCAGGCGATCAGTGGTGACTCCACACAAAACCTGGCAACTGGAACAACCACGTACTATCCGTACAACCGAATAAATACACCCACCTGCTTGGACTTCTTCCTGTACAATGTGTCCTTCTTGATGTGCACGAAGAATACGACCTGTCCTCTGACCATCTCCCCGTTTTGACCACTGTCTGCTTGGGCCCTCAAACTGCTTCAGTCAGGAACCGAATCTTGCTCCCAGGATCTGACTTACGCAGTTTTCAGGAGGAATTGAGTGACTTCCTCTATCTCAACATGGAAGTGCAGACGACTCAGGACGTTGATGGTGCGATCGACCTGTTCATGAGGAAAATCAAATCTGCTGCCACTAACGCTGCTCCTGAAAACCCACTTCCCACACACACATCACGTGGGAGTCTGGTTATGATCGCAGAGGCTGAGGGCATAATAGCGCTTAAAAAACGCCTGAGGAGAGAGTATGCGAAAACCCAAAATCCTGCCGTTGACAGAATCTAAAAGAGGATCGCAATTCGGTTGCGAAAGGTGCTGGTCACCATTAGGAAGGAAGCCACCGACAAGATCTTTGAGGAAGCCTCCCCAAATGAGGACACGAAGTACGCTCTCTGGAAGCTCACTAGGAGGTACAAGAGGCAGGTGCTGCCTAAATTCCCGGTCAGAAATCCTGACGATACATGGGCTAAGCACCCCAGGACCGAGCTGAAGACTTTGCCTCCAATCTCGAGGAAAGGTTCCAGCCCTTTAGCACCGCCTTGTCCAATAGGCTCCAAATGGTCGCACTGGACCTATCACACTTGAAGAGGTAAACAGCGAATTTGGCTCGATCAAAAGAAACAAGGCTCTTGGAGAAGACGAGGTTGACAACAGAACGATAAAGCTTCTCTGCATGATGGCTTGAGGCTTGAGCTTGGCTACAAACTCAAGAGAACGCTCAATCTTCAGCTCTTCTTAATGGTCAGATCATTCCTATCTGACAGGACATTTAGAGATGTCCAGGATGGCCTTGCACCCCAGAAGAAGGTAGCGTTGTCGGGCCAACCCTTTACAGCCTGTTCACTGCAGATATGCCTACTGCTCTGGATATACTCATTGAGGAACCGCCGGACCTGCTCATAGCAACCTTTGCCGAAAACACGGCAATCATGGCGCGTGACAGATGTGTCTATTCTGCAACAGACGCTCTACAAGAATACCTCAAGAGGTTGGAGAACTGGACCGGTCGATGAAATAAATCCATCAGCCCTGAGAAGTGTGTTAGTGTCACGCACACTATCAGAAGAGACAGTAGCCCTGGAGTCTTTCTGCATGGAGAGGTGCTTCCTCACAAAACGGCCCATAAGTATCTGGGAGGGACCCTGGACAAGAGGCTAACCTTTAAGAAGCCGAAGTAGCAGGCAAGCTTCGCAGCAAGGCGACGAGAATGAGTTGCCTACTCAATGCCAATAACAAGTAAACTGTAATAATTTAGTCCTAGGGTAACTTAATTCGATATACAAATGAAATTCAAAAAAAAAAAATTGGTTTGGCTATAGCTTCGATAGTTTTTGATATAGACTGGCTCGGTATCTTTCAACCTTAGCTGTTGCTTATAAAAGTTGTTTGTTGAAATTGATTCGGTTTCAAGTCCGAATACATCGACATATTCTGTGCATGGTTCAGGGGGAAAGATTGTTGACAATGCTTTTATAACTTTTTCTTTCCTGTCTTTTGAATTTAATTGGAATATTTCCTACTCGTGCAATTATTAAATTTGTACCTTGTTTAGGCTGACCAGTACTGCTTCATTGGTTGTATTTAAAACTCGGACATATGAACTTTTGGAGTTGGTTATCGTATTTGCGGTAAAAATTCCGTTTTGAATTTCTTGATTTGGAATTAGAATGTGATCACCGTTTGTGTTCACTTTAATTTCTCGGACAATTTCGGATCTTGCTGGTAAAATAATGGCATTTGTATCATGTACCAAGAATGCCATCACCTGGTATAGGAAAATTGGGTGATACCAAATGAAAATTGTGTGGTATAACGAATTGGTCTGACTGAATTTCTACGAAAGCCAATGCTTTGGAATTGATTACACCTTCGCCTATTCCTGATATTTTTGAAATAGTGTTATAATCTATATGGATAAATTGATCTGAGTTCTCTTTGAGAACTGAGATATCTGCACCTGAGTCGATGAGTGATGTCAGCGTTTTTGCTGTATTTTCATTTTTTACATTTTTTCTGGGTTGATCTTATAAACTTGCTTTATTGTTGGTGAGTTTCTAAAGAGATTTAGGGGTTTCCCGAGTAACTTTGTGCAACTCTTACATTGTTGTTTCTGTTATTATTATTGTTTTGATTGCCACGGTTTTGATTCCAATTATTGGAATTACCTCTGTTGGCGTTGCTCTGATTTTGCTGATAGCCTCTAGAATTTCCTGAGAAATTACCACGGCCTCTGTTGCTATAATTATTATTATAATGATATTTTGTTCTGTAATTACCATTATTCTGATAACTATCATTATTCTGATAATTTCTGGTAAAAGAAAACAGTGCTTGGGCTTCCTGTAGCTTTTGTGCAGCAGTGTATATATTTTCCAATAGCATCATTTATAGTGCCAAAGTTTCCTGCTTCAAGTATTGTCTTAATTTTTTCATCCTCGCAATTTTGGATCATAGCTGAGACTGCCTCTTTTGTGGCGAAGTTGATCTGCGGAGATTATCTATTTCTGTGGGGTAATGGGATGCCGTTTTACCTATTTGTTGAATACTCAAGAGTTTGGAGTTTGATTCACCTTTTACGACTTCTTTTAGTTTCGCAATTATTCCATTTATGGTCGTTCCATTTTTTACTTTGTACAGTATTGGATCAATTATTTTAGGCTTTATTACTTCAATAAGTATTGCTTCCTGGTTGTCCTTTGTTAGTCCAACCAGTTTTAAAGCTGTAATGAATCTTTCCAAATGCAATTTCCGTCCGTCAAAGTCAGGTACAGTTGTAGATACCTCTTTGACACACTGTCTATCTTTTGTTACTTGGTCTGTCATGTTGATAGTTATGTTTTGTAGGTTTTCAAATTGATCGGAGCTAGCAGGTGTATTTACTGCTGGTGGTACCTCTTCTTTATGCGTTTCTGCCGGTATGCTGGACTTGTCATCCGTTAATACCGATTGGTCAAAGGTTGCTGGAGAATTTAATACCGAGGGGCAGAATATTTGTAAATTGTGCCTGTCTAAAATATATATATAAGGTTTTCTTTGAGACGCTTGACAACGTCTGAAGATTGTGTTTAATGTAATGAGCTAAATCTAGCTCTATTATCATATATTATCGTAAGGACCTCGTTATATATGTTAACAAGTATCTCAATGTGCTTAATTTTCGTCTCGTTCGAGATATAAGCACTTTTATTGAGACATTTAAACGATTTGTCAAATTCTACTCTAAGGCTTTTTATGAGTTCCGTTATTTTGTTTTGTTTTTTTATATACAAAGGGAAATCAATTTAATGTGTATTTCATGTATCGATATGGAATAATTGTTGTTTGCAATAATTTGAATTGCTGTCATCCATATGACTGAGTTGGTATTCAACTCTTGTGCATTTGGTAAATTTTTAGAAGTATTCCTACAGACAATAGTACCACTATAATGATAAGCAAAATTGAAATCAATTCTATGTCGGGCAACATTACCTCGACTTTATTAATGACGTTTGCCGTCATGCTTCTTTCTTTTGTAAAAAAAAGGAATAACAGTTTTTGTTTGATTTTTTGTTTATTGCCACTATCCTGATACAACCCGTGGGTGCAGAGAATGGTTGTACCGTACTTGACGGTGTATATATTCTACCTAATTTTCGCATAAGCTTTACGGGCTTACACATCTTTAGAGCTACTGAAGAAGCACTAATTCACAATAGAGTTTACTTTTTGTAAACTCTATTGTGAATTAGTGCTTCTTCAGCTATTTTTTTTTAAATATCTTAGGTGTACGTATACTTAAAAATTTCAAAATTCAAATTGTTGTGTGTGTACATCCTCCAGCTGCTGCTGTTATCCTGGGCCTTTGGTGAAGGTCTGCACAGGCTGCTGCTGTTGTCCTGGGACTATGAGCTCAGGCGGGGCCGATGCGGGTCCTCGCACAGGCTGCTGCTGTTTTGTTTATAGCACGTTCCTACACAGTGCGGTGTGTACAGTGGACCTGGACAATCTGACGGGCAGCTCTTCTTTCTCTTGGGGTATTCCTGATTTTTTTTTTTTTTTTTGTGATTTTAGGTTACCCCAAGACCCGTAAGTAATGGGGGATTATTTGGCCGCCCACTTTAATGGAAAAGTGGAAATCGCCACGGCAAATTTGTATGAGTTATTTGTTATTCCTTTTGTTATAATTCATCTTTGATTTTGTCTAGAAAGTCGAAAATTGGTTGATAAGCGTCAATGCTTTCCTGTTTGAAGAAATTGTATGTGTTGTTGTACAAAGTTAGAGATGGGAATTTCGGTCGTGTCGTGCGGTATTTTCACAGTGAAATATTATGTGTGAGGCGTCATCGAAATCGTTACATGTATCACATCTGTTATCGTTTCTCACATGCATCTTGGTTAGAGTGTTATTCCTGAAATGTGGGTATTAGATTTGTTTTAGGTTTGCATATATTTGAATCGTGTGAACAATTAATGGGGAACACCCTACGCCTCGGTTCATGGAACGCTCGTAGTAATTCCCAACGCTAATGAGCTAAAGATCTTCCTGGCTAAGCATAATATCGATATTATGCTTATCTTGGAGACTTTTTTGCACGAAGGGACGTACCTCGCCATGGATGGATACGCCTCCTATCGAGCGGATCACCCTGGAGGCCGGCCTAGGGGTGGGTCTTGTGTTGTAGTGTCTCCACCCGATGTCCAATAATTACATTCAGCTCGCAGCCATAATGGTGACCACAACGTTCGGCGAAGTTCTTATGGGAGCCGCGTACCTGCCACCATCACTACCATGGAGCTCTTCTGATTTTGAGGTGCTTCTTGGTCAACTGGGCCAGAAGTTAATAATCAAAGGAGATTTCAATGCCAAGCATCGGCTCAGGGGTGCCTTCACGGCCAACCCACGAGGCACAGCGCTGCTCCAGGCGATCTGTGGTGACTCCACACAAAACCTGGCAACTGGAACAACCACGTACTATCCGTACAACCGAATAAATACACCCACCTGCTTGGACTTCTTCCTGTACAATGTGTCCTTCTTGATGTGCACGAAGAATACGACCTGTCCTCTGACCATCTCCCCGTTTTGACCACTGTCTGCTTGGGCCCTCAAACTGCTTCAGTCAGGAACCGAATCTTGCTCCCAGGATCTGACTTACGCAGTTTTCAGGAGGAATTGAGTGACTTCCTCTATCTCAACATGGAAGTGCAGACGACTCAGGACGTTGATGGTGCGATCGACCTGTTCATGAGGAAAATCAAATCTGCTGCCACTAACGCTGCTCCTGAAAACCCACTTCCCACACACACATCACGTGGGAGTCTGGTTATGATCGCAGAGGCTGAGGGCATAATAGCGCTTAAAAAACGCCTGAGGAGAGAGTATGCGAAAACCCAAAATCCTGCCGTTGACAGAATCTAAAAGAGGATCGCAATTCGGTTGCGAAAGGTGCTGGTCACCATTAGGAAGGAAGCCACCGACAAGATCTTTGAGGAAGCCTCCCCAAATGAGGACACGAAGTACGCTCTCTGGAAGCTCACTAGGAGGTACAAGAGGCAGGTGCTGCCTAAATTCCCGGTCAGAAATCCTGACGATACATGGGCTAAGCACCCCAGGACCGAGCTGAAGACTTTGCCTCCAATCTCGAGGAAAGGTTCCAGCCCTTTAGCACCGCCTTGTCCAATAGGCTCCAAATGGTCGCACTGGACCTATCACACTTGAAGAGGTAAACAGCGAATTTGGCTCGATCAAAAGAAACAAGGCTCTTGGAGAAGACGAGGTTGACAACAGAACGATAAAGCTTCTCTGCATGATGGCTTGAGGCTTGAGCTTGGCTACAAACTCAAGAGAACGCTCAATCTTCAGCTCTTCTTAATGGTCAGATCATTCCTATCTGACAGGACATTTAGAGATGTCCAGGATGGCCTTGCACCCCAGAAGAAGGTAGCGTTGTCGGGCCAACCCTTTACAGCCTGTTCACTGCAGATATGCCTACTGCTCTGGATATACTCATTGAGGAACCGCCGGACCTGCTCATAGCAACCTTTGCCGAAAACACGGCAATCATGGCGCGTGACAGATGTGTCTATTCTGCAACAGACGCTCTACAAGAATACCTCAAGAGGTTGGAGAACTGGACCGGTCGATGAAATAAATCCATCAGCCCTGAGAAGTGTGTTAGTGTCACGCACACTATCAGAAGAGACAGTAGCCCTGGAGTCTTTCTGCATGGAGAGGTGCTTCCTCACAAAACGGCCCATAAGTATCTGGGAGGGACCCTGGACAAGAGGCTAACCTTTAAGAAGCCGAAGTAGCAGGCAAGCTTCGCAGCAAGGCGACGAGAATGAGTTGCCTACTCAATGCCAATAACAAGTAAACTGTAATAATTTAGTCCTAGGGTAACTTAATTCGATATACAAATGAAACTCAAAAAAAAAAAAATTGGTTTGGCTATAGCTTCGATAGTTTTTGATATAGACTGGCTCGGTATCTTTCAACCTTAGCTGTTGCTTATAAAAGTTGTTTGTTGAAATTGATTCGGTTTCAAGTCCGAATACATCGACATATTCTGTGCATGGTTCAGGGGGAAAGATTGTTGACAATGCTTTTATAACTTTTTCTTTCCTGTCTTTTGAATTTAATTGGAATATTTCCTACTCGTGCAATTATTAAATTTGTACCTTGTTTAGGCTGACCAGTACTGCTTCATTGGTTGTATTTAAAACTCGGACATATGAACTTTTGGAGTTGGTTATCGTATTTGCGGTAAAAATTCCGTTTTGAATTTCTTGATTTGGAATTAGAATGTGATCACCGTTTGTGTTCACTTTAATTTCTCGGACAATTTCGGATCTTGCTGGTAAAATAATGGCATTTGTATCATGTACCAAGAATGCCATCACCTGGTATAGGAAAATTGGGTGATACCAAATGAAAATTGTGTGGTATAACGAATTGGTCTGACTGAATTTCTACGAAAGCCAATGCTTTGGAATTGATTACACCTTCGCCTATTCCTGATATTTTTGAAATAGTGTTATAATCTATATGGATAAATTGATCTGAGTTCTCTTTGAGAACTGAGATATCTGCACCTGAGTCGATGAGTGATGTCAGCGTTTTTGCTGTATTTTCATTTTTTACATTTTTTCTGGGTTGATCTTATAAACTTGCTTTATTGTTGGTGAGTTTCTAAAGAGATTTAGGGGTTTCCCGAGTAACTTTGTGCAACTCTTACATTGTTGTTTCTGTTATTATTATTGTTTTGATTGCCACGGTTTTGATTCCAATTATTGGAATTACCTCTGTTGGCGTTGCTCTGATTTTGCTGATAGCCTCTAGAATTTCCTGAGAAATTACCACGGCCTCTGTTGCTATAATTATTATTATAATGATATTTTGTTCTGTAATTACCATTATTCTGATAACTATCATTATTCTGATAATTTCTGGTAAAAGAAAACAGTGCTTGGGCTTCCTGTAGCTTTTGTGCAGCAGTGTATATATTTTCCAATAGCATCATTTATAGTGCCAAAGTTTCCTGCTTCAAGTATTGTCTTAATTTTTTCATCCTCGCAATTTTGGATCATAGCTGAGACTGCCTCTTTTGTGGCGAAGTTGATCTGCGGAGATTATCTATTTCTGTGGGGTAATGGGATGCCGTTTTACCTATTTGTTGAATACTCAAATGTTTGGAGTTTGATTCACCTTTTACGACTTCTTTTAGTTTCGCAATTATTCCATTTATGGTCGTTCCATTTTTTACTTTGTACAGTATTGGATCAATTATTTTAGGCTTTATTACTTCAATAAGTATTGCTTCCTGGTTGTCCTTTGTTAGTCCAACCAGTTTTAAAGCTGTAATGAATCTTTCCAAATGCAATTTCCGTCCGTCAAAGTCAGGTACAGTTGTAGATACCTCTTTGACACACTGTCTATCTTTTGTTACTTGGTCTGTCATGTTGATAGTTATGTTTTGTAGGTTTTCAAATTGATCGGAACTAGCAGGTGTATTTACTGCTGGTGGTACCTCTTCTTTATGCGTTTCTGCCGGTATGCTGGACTTGTCATCCGTTAATACCGATTGGTCAAAGGTTGCTGGAGAATTTAATACCGAGGGGCAGAATATTTGTAAATTGTGCCTGTCTAAAATATATATATAAGGTTTTCTTTGAGACGCTTGACAACGTCTGAAGATTGTGTTTAATGTAATGAGCTAAATCTAGCTCTATTATCATATATTATCGTAAGGACCTCGTTATATATGTTAACAAGTATCTCAATGTGCTTAATTTTCGTCTCGTTCGAGATATAAGCACTTTTATTGAGACATTTAAACGATTTGTCAAATTCTACTCTAAGGCTTTTTATGAGTTCCGTTATTTTGTTTTGTTTTTTTATATACAAAGGGAAATCAATTTAATGTGTATTTCATGTATCGATATGGAATAATTGTTGTTTGCAATAATTTGAATTGCTGTCATCCATATGACTGAGTTGGTATTCAACTCTTGTGCATTTGGTAAATTTTTAGAAGTATTCCTACAGACAATAGTACCACTATAATGATAAGCAAAATTGAAATCAATTCTATGTCGGGCAACATTACCTCGACTTTATTAATGACGTTTGCCGTCATGCTTCTTTCTTTTGTAAAAAAAAGGAATAACAGTTTTTGTTTGATTTTTTGTTTATTGCCACTATCCTGATACAACCCGTGGGTGCAGAGAATGGTTGTACCGTACTTGACGGTGTATATATTCTACCTAATTTTCGCATAAGCTTTACGGGCTTACACATCTTTAGAGCTACTGAAGAAGCACTAATTCACAATAGAGTTTACTTTTTGTAAACTCTATTGTGAATTAGTGCTTCTTCAGCTATTTTTTTTTTAAATATCTTAGGTGTACGTATACTTAAAAATTTCAAAATTCAAATTGTTGTGTGTGTACATCCTCCAGCTGCTGCTGTTATCCTGGGCCTTTGGTGAAGGTCTGCACAGGCTGCTGCTGTTGTCCTGGGACTATGAGCTCAGGCGGGGCCGATGCGGGTCCTCGCACAGGCTGCTGCTGTTTTGTTTATAGCACGTTCCTACACAGTGCGGTGTGTACAGTGGACCTGGACAATCTGACGGGCAGCTCTTCTTTCTCTTGGGGTATTCCTGATTTTTTTTTTTTTTTTGTGATTTTAGGTTACCCCAAGACCCGTAAGTAATGGGGGATTATTTGGCCGCCCACTTTAATGGAAAAGTGGAAATCGCCACGGCAAATTTGTATGAGTTATTTGTTATTCCTTTTGTTATAATTCATCTTTGATTTTGTCTAGAAAGTCGAAAATTGGTTGATAAGCGTCAATGCTTTCCTGTTTGAAGAAATTGTATGTGTTGTTGTACAAAGTTAGAGATGGGAATTTCGGTCGTGTCGTGCGGTATTTTCACAGTGAAATATTATGTGTGAGGCGTCATCGAAATCGTTACATGTATCACATCTGTTATCGATTCTCACATGCATCTTGGTTAGAGTGTTATTCCTGAAATGTGGGTATTAGATTTGTTTTAGGTTTGCATATATTTGAATCGTGTGAACTGAGGGTAACAGTGTACCTTTGCGTTTGTGTTATTCGCTTTTTAGAAAAATCGAGCTCTTCCCAGAGCTTGAATGCTGTATCGTAAGGTGGTGGTTTAGAGCCATTTAATAGTTTTTGTAGGTGACAAAATCTTTTCTGAATTTTATGTCTACCGCCACCTCTATTTTACATATA
This sequence comes from Lordiphosa fenestrarum, assembly GCA_035044985.1. Classification (NCBI taxonomy): domain Eukaryota; kingdom Metazoa; phylum Arthropoda; class Insecta; order Diptera; family Drosophilidae; genus Lordiphosa; species Lordiphosa fenestrarum. The sequence goes on from JAWNNO010001886.1 coordinate 26,863, forward strand.
TTTGTGTTTGGGCTATGGGTTTGTTTATGTGCAACAATGTTCATGCATACTTGTTGCCGTGTGAATATTTAATGTACTGTACTATGCACGTATAGTGAATGCACACTGTACTTCATACATTGATGCATATATATAAATAAACATAACTACAAAGTCCAAGTCCCAATTCATTTACATAAGTGGCCGAAATACGAGCCAGCCTTTGTTCCCTAACGGAAAATGCAAGTGTCAGCAATTCTGTCACACGCGGACCCCCAATGCTATAAACTCAAGTGCATATACATAGACCCTTGCGCTCCAGCCTAAGCGAGCATAGCCATATATAAAAATATATAAACGTCTCTCCGCTGCCGCTGTTGGCAGCGCAGCTACGAGACTTAGCTGCATGAGCGCATAAGTGATAATTGTAAGAACAGATATATATGAGAGCTCTAACTGGCCACAAGGCGACTCTTAAATAAACTAAATACATTTATTTGAATAAAGAATGAAATAAAAACCAACACAATAAAGTTGAACTCATTGGGAACATTGGACGGATGCCTGATGGCTTTGAAGGACTACAACCAGGCGGATCAGACTTAATACATGGCGACCGTGACATTGGGTCAGGAGACCCGGACATTAGTAACTGAGTGAGTACAGTGTAAGGAAAACGAGAAAAAAAAATACAATACGCAAAATGGCCACAAATTGAAAGGCCACCATATAAAGAAAAAGTTTTGTAAAAGTTTTCCCCACTGTACCCACAAAATGAATATGTGAACCTAAAATAAAAACAACAAATATTTTTTCACACACAACGAAATCAACATTCAACGAGGGAAACGTCAACTTCAGCAAGAGAAACAAGCCTTGCCATCGTGGGACACCACAACGATCAAAAACAAAATCACAAAAAATCAACTTTAACCCAGCGATAGATGTCAGCCTGTGCAGCCAGCACCGGCCACCGAGATAAAGGCGAGTTCCTGGCAGCCCGTGCAGCAAGATCCGGAATGGCCAGAGTTCGAGCCCAAAAATTAACTGAAGCAGACCGAAGAAGGATGAGCAGCATGCAGTAACCATTTTTTTTCCTAATCTTATTTGCACTGCGCTGCATAATTTAAATGTTAACAACAATTGTACAAAACTGGCAGTTTCTAGCTGCGGTTTTATCATTTTTTTTAACCTAGGTAGGGATACCTGTAAAACTATAAATCAAAAGAAATTTTTTTAACAATAGGATATAAATGCCTAAAGCAGGAGAAAAGAAAAAGAAAAGGAGAGGAGGAATAAAAAACTTCCTAAATTTAAAGATAAAAGAATTAAACAGGCGGTTATATGCTCCACAAACAGCCCCAGTCCCCTGGGAAGAAAATGTAAGAATTAAAAAGGAACTAGAAAACACGTATAGGGAATTAGAAGCTTATAGAAATAAGCAAGATTTAAAAGAGGCAAGAAAGCCTAAGTGCCCAGCAGACTGTATGGGCCCTTTTGAAAATACCGGTTGTGAATATACTTGTCACACCAATAAAAATAAGAATTAACACAAAAAAAAAAGAGAATTAATTACACAAACATACATGTTAAGTAACAAAATATCAAAATCAGACAGTACAGAAAAAATTCTCGATATGGCCTTAATAGACACAAAGACAGTGGATTCGACTGCTAAATGTAATAAATAAAATCGAATCAACAAATATTGATCCTAAACTCACGAATATATTGCTATCTATAATTGTATTCATTATGTGCGCATATATCATATATAAAGCATACATCATGCACAATAAATGCGTCACAAAAAGGGCTTTAAGCCATGCCAACGGTCTAGATAATATATAAAACAAAATTTTTTTTACCTTTCGACCGCAAACAATTATAATAGCAATACATTCACAAATGGCTTAAATGGAAAAAAAAGATATATATTAAATTTTTCACTGATTTTTAATGAAATAAAAAAAAAAAATTAAAATTAAAACCATGACTAAACGAAATAATTTTGGGAAAAAGTAAGTAAATACGAGTAATAGGTTATTAGTTTGCAAAAAAAAAAAGGGTTAGGACACGCACAATTATAAAAAAAAAGTTGATTCAAATGAATACAAACTCTTAGTATGGAATGGGAGAAACTAACTCACCATATCCTAGAAATAAAAGATACTTTTGAAAAATCCTACAGGTGCGTAAGCCGGAATAGACCAATTCAAAAAGACACTTTAAATAGGCACGCAACAATCCTTGTTGATTCTTTTAATGAGGCAAGAATTTTAGTGCATGAGAATAGGAAATCAATAAGTATAAAGAACTGGTCAAAAATATCAAAGTTATTGATCAAGTTACGTTCGAATTTGATAACCGTCAAGGAAAGGTACCAGTTAGATATATCGATACCGAATATCTTAAATACCCCTTTGACAATAGATATCACTGAGGAAACATCAGACAAACAAGAAACAGATACATCAGAAGATGAAGATCCTGAACTGAGCGAAGGGATTAAAAATAAAAGAAAAAGATCTACACGATCTAACAATCCCTGCGGTAATCTCATTACCGGAACAGGAAGAAATACCTGAAGAAATATATGATACCAGTGAAATAGAAACAAAGCAAGACATAATGACAGACCCGGCTGCCCAAAGGGCGTATATAAAAGATATCTCGAATGCTGTTCCAGAATTTAATGGACAGAGGTTACATCTTCAAAGATTCGTAACGGCTTTAAAGTTAGTTAACCTTACCAAAGGTGCATTCGAAGAGCTAGCAGTCGAGGTCATAAAGTCGAAAATAATAGGGTCTACCCTATATAAGGTACAAAACGAGACCACAATAAACTCCATAATAAAAAAATTACAAGACACTATAGTCGGTGAAACATCCGATGTAGTAGAAGCAAAGTTGGACAAAAACCACCCAGAAAGGAAAAACCGCCGAAAAATTCACGTCAGAAATTGACAATTTGCGGAGGCTATTGGAAGCATCGTATATCGATGAGGGTTTATCAGCAGACCATGCTGATAAATTCAGTACAAAAAAAGCCATTACAGCAATGATTAAAAATTGTGATCATGGAAGGCTCAAAACGATTCTTGAGGCCGGAAACTTCAAAACCATGAACGAAGCCGTCACAAAGTACATACAATGTAGTACTGAAATGACAGGCAATGCAAATGCCATATTGTACACCCGTGGAGAACAAAATTATCAAGGTAACAATTACCGAGGTAATTCTCGCGGAAGAGGCAATGGCCGCGGTTCTTATAATAACAACAATTATAACAATAATTACAACCGCAATAACGGAAATAACGGCAATAACAATAATTACACCAGCAATAACAAAAATAACAACAACAATAATTACAGAGGAAATAATAGAAGAGGCTACAGAGGAAATAACCACCAAAATGGAGGTTATAATAATAACAGTAACAATGTTAGATTAGCCCAAAATGCACCGGGAAACCAACCGGAAAACTCTCCAAACCCTTTAGTATTCAACAGTAGGAAAAAGTAAAGTTCACAAAATCAATCTCAGCTTAAATACTTTTGTAACTTTCATACATGTAGAAACAGGAAATCAATTAGTCTTTTTGATAGACACAGGTGCAGAAATATCAATATTAAAAGAAAATTCGGATGTTTTTAAATACATCCAAAATGATCATATTATCAATATACAGGGAATAAGTCAAGAGGTTACCAAATCAAAAGGTTTAACTTCTATTGAAATACAAACTTCACAATATATAATTCCACATGATTTTCACATTGTAAATTTAGAATTCAGCTATTCCTTGTGATGGAATACTGGGAATCGATTTTATTAAAAAATACAACTGTCAATTGGATTTCAAGCCAAATGAGGACTGGCTTATAATTAGGCCAGATAATTTAAAATACCCGATTCATGTTCCAATAACATACAGTTCTGGCAACAATTCCATAGTTCTGCTTCTGCTTCTTCTTCCATAGTTGTCCGAAAAATTGAACTAACCTCAACAGAAGACAGTGTATTGATTCCAAACCAAGAAATACAGCATGGTATTTACATAGCAAATACCATAGTAACAGTAAAAAATGCATTCATAAGACTACTAAATACAACAAATACAGATCAAGTAGTCAGCATAAAAAATTTAAAATATGAACCACTTTCAAACTACGATGTAGTTAAAACAGACTTAAATAACAGAGAACAATGTGTATTAAAACAACTTTCGAAAAATTTCCCACCACAATTTCATAAACAACTCACAACTTTATGCACCCAATGTAGTGATGTATTCGGACTAGAAACCGAATCAATAACCACTAACAATTTTTATAAACAAAAACTGAGATTGAAAGATGATGAACCAACTTATATAAAAAATTATAGAAGTCCTCATAGTCAGAAAGATGAAATTGAAAGACAAGTACAAAAATTGATAAAAGACCAAATAGTCGAACCATCTGTGTCAGCTTATAATAGCCCACTTTTATTAGTGCCAAAAAAGTCACTACCCGATTCCGACAAGAAAAAATGGCGATTAGTAATTGACTATCGTCAAATTAATAAAAAACTGTTGTCTGATAAATTTCCGCTGCGAATTGATGATATTTTAGATCAACTAGGTAGAGCAAAATACTTTTCATGCCTTGACTTAATGTCAGGTTTTCATCAAATTGAACTCGAAAAAAGTTCACGCGATATAACATCCTTTTCAACAAACAATGGTTCATATCGCTTCACGCGACTACCATTCGGATTAAAAATAGCGCCAAATTCCTTTCAGAGAATGATGACTATAGCTTTCTCTGGACTGGAACCTTCGCAAGCATTCCTTTATATGGATGACTTAATAGTCATTGGTTGTTCCGAAAAACATATGCTCAAAAACTTAACCGATGTTTTTGAGAAATGTAGGCAACACAATCTTAAGTTACACCCTGAAAAATGTTCATTTTTTATGCATGAAGTCACCTTTTTGGGACATAAATGCACAGACAAAGGAATCTTGCCAGATGACAAAAAATACGATGTCATTCAAAATTATCCAGTCCCACATAATGCGGACAGCGCTAGAAGATTTGTCGCATTTTGTAATTATTACAGAAGATTTATAAAAAATTTTGCCGACTATTCCCGTCACATAACAAGATTATGTAAAAAAGATGTAAAATTTGAATGGACATCTGAATGCCAGAAAGCCTTCGAACATCTAAAATCAGCATTAATAAACCCAACACTTTTGCAATATCCAGATTTCAGCAAAGAATTTTGCATAATCACAGATGCTAGTAAATTAGCATGTGGAGCAGTCCTAAGTCAAAACAAAGATGGACTACAGCTCCCTGTTGCATACGCATCCAGATCTTTTACAAAAGGCGAAAGCAACAAAAGTACAACAGAACAAGAACTATCAGCTATTCATTGGGCAATAACACATTTCAGACCATATATTTATGGTAGACATTTCACTGTCAAAACAGATCATAAAGCACTCACTTACCTATTTTCAATGGTAAATCCCAGTTCGAAACTGACACGAATGAGACTTGAATTAGAGGAATATAATTTCACAGTTGAATATTTAAAGGGAAAAGACAATTATGTAGCCGACGCGCTATCACGAATCACAATAGATGATTTAAAAAATATACAGACGAACAATAAAATTCTGAAAGTCACTACCAGAAATCAGAGTAAACAGAAAAATTCCTGCGCATGAAAAAAAAACGAAAAAGTAGATTTGCATAAGCAAACTCTAAATGAAGCTTCTCAGCCCAACGTATACGAAGTCATTGTAAATGATGAGGTACGAAAAGTAGTGACCTTGCGATTAACGGATTCAATATGCTTACTAAAGCATGGGAAAAAAGTTAAAGCAAGAATTGACGTTAGCGATATGTACACCAATGGAATTCTCGACTTAGGTCAGTTCTTTCAAATGCTTGAAAAAGAAGCCGGTATAGTAAATATCAGCCAACTCAAAGTGGCACCGAGAGAAAAGATCTTTGAGACTATATCAATAGAATCTTTCAAAATAATGGGCAATAAAATATTACAATCTCTAAGAGTAGCGCTACTCAAGCCGGTGACCCTATTATCAAATAATGATAAAGAGAAAGAAGCAATACTGTTTACATTCCATGACGATCCAATACAAGGAGGTCATACAGGCATAGCTAGAACATTAGCAAAAATAAAAAGGCATTATTATTGGAAAAACATGACCCGAGATATATCAAATTATATAAGAAAATGCCCCAAATGCCAAAAGTCAAAAACGACTAAACACACAAAGACCCCATTAACTATAACTGAAACGCCACAAATGGCTTTCGACAGGGTAATTGTGGATACGATCGGTCCACTACCTAAATCTGAACAAGGAAATGAATATGCTGTAACCTTAATCTGCGATTTAACAAAATACCTTGTGGCAATACCAATTAAAAACAAAAGTGCAAATACAGTAGCAAAAAGTACGGTCCAATGAAGACGTTCATTACGGACATGGGAACAGAATATAAAAATTCAATAATAGAAGATTTATGCAAAAATTTAAACATCAAAAACATAACTTCTACCGCACATCATCACCAGACAGTAGGTACCGTGGAACGAAGCCACAGAACACTTAATGAGTTCATCCGATCATACATCTCAGTTGACAAATCAGATTGGGATGTGTGGCTCCAATACTTCGTATATTGTTTTAACACAACCCCCTCTATGGCACATGACTATTGTCCATATGAGTTAGTTTTTGGTAAAACTTCAAATTTACCAAAACATTTTAATAGTATAGATAAGATACAACCACTATACAATATAGAAGATTATGCAAAAGAATCGAAATTTAGACTAGAACAAGCATTTAAGAGAGCTAGATTAATGTTAGAATCTCGTAAGCAAAAACAAAAAATTAATTACGACAAGACTATTTTAAATTTTGAGTTAAAAATAGGAGATCAGGTTTTATTGAAAAATGAAGCAGGACATAAGCTAGATTATAAATATACTGGACCATATAAGGTGGAACATTTAGGAGATAGGGATAATATAACAATATCAAACAGTAAAAATAAAAAACAAATAGTACATAAAGATAGATTGAAAATTTTTATTTCATAATTATTTCGTACTTTTATAAATATATCTTGTATGGCCATACACTAGATTAAATAACAATAGCCATACAATAGACTAAATAACCATACATTAAACTAAATAACAATATCCATACAATAAAAAAAAAATGTAAAAACTCCATGTAGTGAAAAATTATAATACACAAAATTATATACATAAAAATTTATAGAGGAAAATATCAATACTTTTTGATTCGAAAAAAAAACATTTTATAAAAAAAAAAAAAAAAAAAAAAAAATACATACATACAAAAAAATAATTCCTTGGAAAATAACTTCATTATATTACGTTATTTTTCAAAAGAAGGGAGATGTACTATGCACATATAGTGAATGCACACTGTACTTCATACATTGATGCATATATATAAATAAACATAACTACAAAGTCCAAGTCCCAATTCAATTACACAAGTGGCCGAAATACGAGCCAGCCTTTGTTCCCTAACGGAAAATGCAAGTGTCAGCAATTCTGTCACACGCGGACCCCCAATGCTATAAACTCAAGTGCATATACATAGACCCTTGCGCTCCAGCCTAAGCGAGCATAGCCATATATAAAAATATATAAACGTCTCTCCGCTGCCGCTGTTGGCAGCGCAGCTACGAGACTTAGCTGCATGAGCGCATAAGTGATAATTGTAAGAACAGATACATATGAGAGCTCTAACTGGCCACAAGGCCTCTTATAAACTAAATACATTTAATTGAAAAGAACAAAATATTGGGAACATTGGATGGATGCCTGATGGCTTGAAGGACTACAACCAGGCGGAGCAGACTTAATACATGGCGACCGTGACATTGGGTCAGGAGACCCGGACATTAGTAACTGAGTGAGTACAGTGTAAGGAAAACGAGAAAAAAAAATACAATACGCAAAAAGGCCACAAATTGAAAGGCCACTATATAAAGAAAAAGTTTTATAAAAGTTTTCCCCACTGTACCCACAAAATAAATATGTGAACCTAAAATAAAAACAAAAATATTTTTTTCACACACAACGAAATCAACATTCAACGAGGGAAACGTCAACTTCAGCAAGAGAAACAAGCCTTGCCATCGTGGGACACCACAACGATCAAAAACAAAATACAAAAAATCAACTTTAACCCAGCGATAGATGTCAGCCTGTGCAGCCAGCACCGGCCACCGAGATAAAGGCGAGTTCCTGGCAGCCCGTGCAGCAAGATCCGGAATGGCCAGAGTTCGAGCCCAAAAATTAACTGAAGCAGACCGAAGAAGGATGAGCAGCATGCAGTACAAAAGAACTTATGTATGAAAGTGTATGTGGGCTCACTACACTAGGTGGATGTTACGCATTTGCTATGCTCAAAATGAGCAGTACAAATACACCACATCCACCTAGATTTGCAAAAACAGGAACATGAGAAAACGGCCCTTATTAGGTATTTGTGTTTGTAAACAGGCGTCTTGTGGTGTTGTGAGCCTTGTAGGTGAAAATAAGCTGTTGTGTAGCTTGTTTTGGTAATATTTCTCTAAGTGAATTTGCTTATATTTCTCCTTAATTTGTTACGGACTAATATTGTTAGTCCAAATTAAATAATCAAAACAGAAACAGAAAACACGAGCATCACTGGTTCTTGGAGATGTACCAATGCGGTATATCGATCGGTATATTGGTAAATCGGTAGATCGGCGTTGCGATGGCTTGGTGAAGTGAAGTCGAGGGGAAATATTGGTAATAAAAAGTCCCTAGAGACTAGACATTTCCCAGCTTTTCAATCTGGATTTGTCTTAATGAGTCGGAATAGAGTTCGAAGCCCAGGAAGAAGGAAGATCAGGAAAGGCACATTAGTCGTTTTCAAGGGCATCGAATTTCAGGTCGAAAAACTGGCATCTTTTAAATTTAAAAATAAATTTAAAGTAAAAATACGAATTTAAAGAAGCAAGTCGGCAAAAATCTCAAAAATACTCGGCTCAATTGAGAGAAGGAAAATTTTCAAATCAAGTTTTAATAGATTTCCCGGCTCGGTGCGAAAGTGTAAATAAGTGATTTTGGAAGTTTAATTTAAAGAAATGTGTTTGTGCAGGTGCAGCCGGAGTGAATCCAGAATCCAACGAAGAACAGGCAGGCAGCAGAGACGACAGGTCACCAGAGGAAGGATTGGCCACCGCCTCCAGGTTGTCCAGGTTTTTATACCTTTTTCTAATCTTTTATTCAAATATAAAAGAAGAACTGGACGTGGTGCAAAGGCTGCCTGGTCGAACAGCCATTTTGAGCAGGCGTTAATATTTTCCTACCGTCAGAAAGCGGCGACACATACGAAAATTCGAATTAAACGCTCGTCGATGCCCCAAAATATTCTAAAACTAATTATAAACTAAAATACCTAAGTCCGACTAGAACCCAATCTAAATTTAAAATATGCCCCGGACTAAAATTAGTCATTAGTTTTAAGTTTTTATTTTCCGTATTTATTTATTCATCTGTCAACTTTTTTATTTAAATTTAATCTTTACTTGTATTCGTCCCTGTGGTACCCAGGATAGGAAATGAGAAGAAAAATGTCTGTAGTTGTTAGAAATATGTCCAAATACATATATGTTTGAAAGTGCGAAAGAAAAATTATGGCTTAATTATCTAATAATGGGGTGAGATAGATTAAACATGAGACGGAAGTGACAAGGATAGGGAGTTGGCCAAAAGAAACCATTGAGCAGCCAGCTTAAGGTAGGGAGGGCAGGAAAAACATCATCTTGCCCAAGTAGGAGTCCTTACGCAGAAACGGAGCCGTAGTGACCGTCAGAAAATCCAAAAAAATTAAAAATATTATTTTTGTTATTCGACTAGTCCATGTATCGGGGTCTTGCTCACCCCTGAGCCAGCCGTTAGCTAGCCGGCAACCGATGTATGGACTCAGATGAGTTTTATAACAAATTCTTGTCTGTTCTCCGCTTATTATTAACTAATTTGTCTGTTGTCTCCTTAATAACTTATTAACTTATTATTAATAACTTATTAATAACAAGTCTACATATTTATGTGGGGCTCTGGGTAGTTGCTGCTCAATAAGATCTTTTTCAGTTTAAAAGGTATGCTGGTCTGAACTGTTTTAGGTACGCCATTCTAATAAGGTTTCTTGCCGTGTTAATTTTCTGGTTTGGCGGGTGGTTTGAGTTATATCTCAACATATATTTATAAGAGTGTGTCTGACTGACTCGCTGATTGGCAATCATTGAACCGCCTTAACGGTAAGAGATAGCAGGCTGAAATTTGGACAGAAGTTTCCTAATGTGGTGAAAGTGCGTACTAATATGCCTTCCTCACTGAAGCACAATTTCAAAAAAGTTATCGTCATCATTGAAAATGCAGTTTGCTGTTCTCATTGTGCTGCTTCTGCATTTTCCATTTCAAAACACCTTTTTTTTGTTTACAATTAACAAACTGACTGGCAGTCAATAATACAAATTGAAAATCTATGATCAATTGGATATTATTTCGATGATTGACACAGAATACTTAATGTTGGAGAGAGTCTGGAGTGCTTCCATGTCCATATATTTCAGCGTGCTCTTTGAAAACCATCGCCGGAATTCATCCCGCAGTGTCTGGACATACGTAAAAGGATGTACCCCAATACGCAAGCGATTTCTTCAAGGAGAGCTTTCGGTGTGAAAGAAGCACATTTAATATTTTGGTGGCTCGGTTGCCTAGGCTAGACTGTTCGGTATTTCAAAAACAATTTTGAACGACTTCTGCCGAGAAGTCTTCATCCAGTTGGCAGATGAGCTTTGGCCACCAAACTACAAGACACAGGAGCCGTTTGTTGAGTGTCTGCAGGGATTTCAAAAGTTAGGGTTCCCTCAGTGCTTTGGTGCAATGTTTGAGCCAAGTACATCTTGTCCGCTTCAAATTCAGTTGGTTTCATTATTTTATTATTAGTGATGGCCACCATGCTTATCGACTTAAAATAGTCGACTGTCGAATAGAAGCTATCGAACAATCGAATAGATAACGAGTAATGCGACAAATTTTTTTGCAAAATTTAGTTTTCTGCCATCTCAGGTGGCCGTATACATTTATATGAGGAAAAATGTACATTTTGCCCAAAATGCGAAAATGCAAAATGCAGTTGTAGTGAAGACAGCACATAAGACGGGGTCTTGTAAAATTCCACCCTGAGAAGCGTCGGAAAAGTTTGTGTAGGGAAAATTTTATTTTTCATCCGATTGTCTTGAAACTCGGTGTTGTCCGCGAGACAATCCGTGTCTGGCAGCGGATTGTGGGGAAGCTCGAAGTCGGTGCTACTTTTCTGGTGAAAAGCCTCTGGCCATGCATCGCGGGCTTTTCACCAGAAAAGTTCGAGCTTCCCCACAATCCGCTGCCAGACACAAAGACTTGATTATGGTTTAATCCAAAAGTGCTGATAATGCGCTGAAATCTTTATTTTCTTGTCTTAATTCTCTATGTGTCATAATTTGCTGATTAAATTCTTTGCAGTCCACAGTTCACTAGAGGGAGCACTTATACAGCAGGTTTTTGCGATTTGTTATTCTGCGTCGGCCTCGTAAGCAGCTGATCTCGTCGTGCCACTACTCTACCTGGCAACCGCAAATTAGAACGGCTTCTGCTCCAGTATCACGTTCCAGGGTTACAAGGCTGCGCAGCGGTCCCCTAAAAGGCTTATTGACTAGTCGTCGCAAGAAGTCTAATACTTGACGCTGACATTCGGGGTCGGGGCCGGATAAAGGTGACATATGCACAGGCGTCTCCTCATGATGAAGGACCTCAGCAGTCATCGTTCTCGGTGGATTTGTCGGTGTCTGGCCATTATGTCTTATCTTGGTACAGAAAATCGGGACCAGAAAACCATCTCAGATGCCCTGCTATATCCGGTATTTTCAACCATTTCGTGCCGTCATCCGTCACGTTGTTGGCACCCACATCCAGTTCTTGACATCGGAGCTCTCCAGAATTTCCCCGATGCGTAGGGCCACGAATTGGTGAAATTTTCGCGCATCTGATCGGATCCAGTAAAGTACATTCCTCGAGTCGGTCCAAAAGGTACGCTGCGCAATGCACACTGAAGGCTCCGCTTCTACACTACTAGATAGCCGTAGACCCAAGGCTGCGGCCATAAGCTCCATTCGGGGAATCGATACTGGCTAGAGGCGCCACTCTGGTTTTTGAGGCCACCAGTGAGCAACGCACCTCGCCATCGAGCTCGACACGCAGTAAGACAACAGCTGCGTATGCTTCCATGCTTGCATCTACAAATGTATGTAACTGCAACCTTGCGCAGCACATACCAACGGCATACACCTTGAGATTCTCACTTCCCTCAGCTTTGGCAACAGCTCCAACCAGGTCCTCCAATCTGACTCATGGTTCTCGTTGATAGGCTCATCCCACGCTACTCCATAAAAAAATCCAAGGAATCCGAGTGGGTCGAAAATCGACATCACCACACTCAGCACCTTTCTCTTCGTAGGCCAATTTGCAGAGGCCTTCTCAATCAACTCGGCTTTTACACGAAAGGTAAGCACGTATTTTCCTGGCAGCCACCACATGCCTAGTACTTTCTTTTGGGCCTCGTCTGATAATGCAATGCGCTTGGCAGGGGCGTCCGGTTCGTCTTCAAGTACGCGCAGTACGCGCATTGAGTTTGATGCCAGCTTCGCATATCAAACTCACCCTCGGTGTGGATCCTCCTCACTGTTGTTGCCAGCGTGATCATCTCATCTTTTGAGTCGACAGATTGCAACCAATCATCGACGAACGTGTTCTTTCAGATAGCTACCACAGCCTGTGAATGATCCTCGCTAAAACGCTCGGCATTCCGATTTTTTATATAGTTGGCCAATGCGGGACACCAAAGCAGGACGCACCGAAAGTCATCATCATCATGACGTACGTCTCCGGGGTCCGTGATGGGTCACCGTCGCGCCATAAATACCTTTGCGCTGCCTGATCTTCCTGGCGTATTGTGACTTCTCACGTCTCACGTATATCCCCAGCTACAGCTATCGACGTTCTCTAAAGCGAATGAGCGCGCCCATTAGTGAGGCCAGTACGTCCGGGCCCTTGAGCAGATCATCATTCAGTGACATGCCGTCCTTCTTCGCAGCCGAGTCCCAAACCAATCTTGTCTTCTTCTTGTTCTGGTTGGTAACTGTGAAAATGAGAAGAATCCATTAATTTGTTCCAGATGGGTTGTCTTCTTTCAGCTTGCGGATATAGCCTTTCTCGATATAGCCCTAAATTTGGCTAGTCATGAACATCTTTAGATCTGCATCCTTCGTCATCTTCGCCACCAAGCACTTGAGGCTCTTTAATGCCATTGGATACGAATTCGCCAACTGAACTTTGTTGAACCTCCGGGGCAAGCCAGTTTGCCAACGCTTTTCAGTTGGGCTATAGCTTGTAGTCGCTTCCATGATCTGCGTCGCACGTTCATTCTCCTTCGACTGCAAAGGCATGGTCGGAACGCTGACGCCAAGGGACTCCAGTGTGAAGAACTCCTTCATGGATTCATCCAATTGTCGCAAACTACTTGGGTCATTGCATTGTCAATTTAGGCATACGTGTTTCTGATGCAACTCTTTCCGTAGAGCTTCACTAGAACGTATCTGAACAGTGCCTTAGTAGCTTCTCTACCATGGAACAAAACAGAGGGCTGCACCATGGTAGCATTTTCCGGTACTGAGTGCTGGCTCGACTGTTCACTGTGGCTGATTAAAGTAGCCGCATGCAGCAGTGCGTGATGCAAAGTTTTGCAGTCATCGACGCCACAGCTCCTCTTTGCTTCGCAGTCTCGGATGATGTGCTGACCAAACCAGCAGAAGCAAAGTCTCATGCTTGTCACCAAATCCCACCTCTGGGCACTGCTCATTTCCAGAAAGTCGCTGCAGGCTGCAATCATCTTAGCCCCTTTGGCACTATACTCTATTTGGGGTGTATAGACAAGACAAGATCACATAATAGTGCTGGATCATGCAAGTACTCGTTGAGCCCAATCACGGCCATCGTTTCGCACGGCTAAAGCAAAGAGAATTACAGAATCCAAATCGTTGAGGCAAATGGGAGATCTTCCCTAAATTTCCGTTGCAGGCTGGAGTTCACAGTTTCCGAACGGCCATACAGCATTCTCAGAGTGCACTGTGGCCGGACACAACAGCTTGCCTCGCACAGCGTCCATCGCTGGTCCTTTGAGGCACTTCTGAAGCCGGATAAGGTTCTCCTTGTTTCTGAATCCGCATTTTTCAGTGGACTGCTCATAATTGCTTATAAAGAGCAGCCATTCTTCAGGCTTTCCAGAGAAATTAGGCAGGTCTCTGCTTAGCACATGGCGTGCTGCTGAGCTGAAGATAATGCAGGGCCGCATGCTCCTTATCGAATAGCTGTGCCTGGGAGGTGGACGGAGCCATGAGGGCTGGCAGCACTTCATTTGCGCTTAAATACACACTGCGATGTGCCGCCGGTATCCGGTTAAGCCCTGATGTATTTCCTAAAAACGGCGGGCTTACAGTCTGCGATGCGATTGAAAAATGTTCCATCGCACAGCTTTTGGTCAGTCGCTATCGCTATCGCTACTATTGCCTGGTGACTATTCAGTCTTGGTCTCAGGCGTCGAGCTGTTCTGCACACTAGGTTGTCTTGAATCCAATTGTGACACCATTGATCTTACTGATTCGACTACGGACTCCAGATCGGTGACTTCGTCATCTTAGCTCAGCATTTTCTCCCAAGCACGATGCAAGATTACGTAATAGTGGAGGTTAGGTTCCCTCGCGAACAGTCGGCCTCGAAAGGCTTACGTAACTTTTGAGGTTATGCTTCACGTGATGCAGGTCGTACTGCCTGAAAGTTACCCAGCGTGCGTCTGTGACATAAATATTTTTCTGTCAGGATGTTGACACTCCTGTTTGGAAATAAATATTATAGGATGTTGTCTCGCGATGCATGGCCAGAGGCTTTCACCAGAAAAGTAGCACCGACTTCGAGTTTCCCCACAATCCGCTGCCAGACACGAATACTTGATTGTGGTTTAATCCAAAAGTGCTGATAATGCGCTGAAATCTTTATTTAACTTTACTTAATTCTCTATGTTGCATAATTTTCTGTTTAATTTCTTACATTTGTGCTTTCCTCGCCTCTGCCTTTTCTACACATCCACACCGCTTGACACAAATTTCTATACTCAGCCCATGCTAAAGCAACGGTTGGGCAGTTGGCCGATGTGTCTGCTTGCAAGCAGAGCTTACAAGTCAGAGTCAGAAAAGTTTGAATGGGGAAAATTTTATTTTTCATCCGATTGACTTGAAACTCGGTATGTAAGCAAAGTATGCAAAATAATTGGACACGGGTTTTCCCCATTTCGGAACATCAGACCACAAAGTAAATCTCCGGAAAATTCGAGAAGCAAAAAACTATTTTTCACCCTATTGAATTGAAATTCAGTTTGTGAAGATGGTATACGAAATAACGTTAACGGTACGATACCGATTCCGATACCGATAAAGATAACGATAACGACAGACGGACTATATCGACTCGGCGGTTGATGCCATCGCGATCAGATCTATACATATCGAACCCATATCGCAAAATCAACTAATCACATAATCCACTAACCACTAATCGTTGACCATGAGATTTCTGTTGGTTGTGGAGCTATTCATGTTATAACACATTTTTTACAATTACAATAAGCTGTCAGTATCACACGCAATGTACATAAAACGAAAACGTATAAAAAACTTAGTAAATTCTATATAACTTACATAAAAGAAAGAACAATGGTTGCGCTCACCAGCCAAAAATCGAATAATTTTGTTAGATTGTGCTGGTGAACGGGCGTGATGTGCAATCATGTTTGCTTATTTCGAGATTGTGTTAGATGTGAATCAAAAGAAATTAATTTTTTTCTTTTTATTAATAGTCGACAAAAAAAGACTGTCAACAAATTTGTTAACACGTTATAAAAAGGCTTATTTACTAAGGCTGCATTAAAACGAAAGCCTAACAAAATTACAAAATAAACTAATAACGACTCTGACTCGGTGGGGGATTTTTATTTGCTGGTCCGGCCAGCTATGCCCCGTTGTACTCAGAGTCGATATTAGAGCTGATAAAATCATTTAACTAATATACAGGCCTGTTCGATTTTCAGTTACACTAAATTGTCTCTATTTAGATATGGCGACATGTTCTGGTTTTCACAATTTGACAGAATTAATAGATTTGAATTCACATTGCTTGGAGCCTGTAAATTTGAAATTTCCATAAGATTCCAATAAAATAAAGCGACATTTTAAACAGCTATATTAAAGCACAATTAATTTTTGCAGAGTTTGTATTTGGTTTGTTTTGTTAATCCAGCTGATTAAGTTCAGCGAGTTGTCAAAAGAAAAATAATTTGGAAATGAAACATTCGAAATGCAAATCGGATATCAGAACAGCCAACGCAAAATCGTTAGATTTTATTTTCATTTGAAATTGAATAACTATGCGATACCCAGAACAGGCCTGATAAAGATAATGAAGAGGTAAAAAAGAAAACAAGAAAATTCAGCCTTATAAATACAAAGAGTAATAAAATAAATAATCGCTCTTATGAAGAAACAAGTAAGAGCGCTGCAGTCGAGTTTCGCGACCACAAAATACCCTGTTCATTTGTTTATATTTATTTGTTTTTAATTTTTGAAGATGTCATCTTTAATGTAGGCAACCCTTTATTGTATTTTATCAAAATAGGTAGATATTGGGCCTAGCTTGATGTATACTAAACCACGAGGCTCTAACTTGAAAATTGTGGATCTGACGGCTTATTAGGTCTAGGATTTCTAGAGGAGGTCTAGGTTTTTTGGGGATAAAAGGGGGACGGGGTGGAATTTTCCAAATCTGAAACAAACTTGATCTGCGTACAGCATAAATCTACCTTCATGCGAAAATTTGTGGCTCTATCTCTTACAGTCTCTGAGATCGACGCGTTCATACAGACAGAAAGACGGACGGACGCACATGGCTATATCGACTCGGCTGTTGATGCTGGTCAAGAATATATATACTTTATGGGGTCGGAAATGTTTCCTTCTCTCTGTCACATACATTCGCACAACTTCATGATCCCCCTTTTCCCATTTTCAATGGGAACGGGGTATAAAAAAAATATTTAACGTGGACTAATTTTAAAAGAATTAAAAAATATCATAAAACTAAAATTAAAATTGAATTGAAAGAGTAACCGAAAAAAATGTACAAATTAAAAATATAATAAAATAAAAATTAATGAATAATGAAAAATCTCTGACCCGATGGGATAAGATTTATTAGCTTGTCCTGCAAGCTATGCCCGTATTCAAAGCTAAAAGTGGTTAGAGATTTTCACGAAGACGTTTTTAAGGAGAAGAGAGAGAGATATGTTGACAGGAGGTGATAAACAAAGGAAAGGAACAAAAAAGTTAAGGCGACATAAGAGTTCAGAAGAATCTACATCACCGTGTTACGTGGGCCTGCAATTAACAAAACCACCCTCGCTAGTCACAGCAACGGCAAAAGCCGACACTAAGGCAAAGCCTAAAAGGGACCGCTTAGCAGCAGGCAGAGGAACACATCAGTTAGTGAGAATCAATAAGCTAAAGAGACGGGACCAACTGCGGTTGCTAAAAATCAAACATTAACTATATTAATTTTTTTTTTTTGGGCGAAAAGTTCGTCTCGCGCCAGTGCCAAAAATCAAAGAAAGTGGCCTAAAGCCCAATAAATCAAATCATTAGATTCGGGACATATCAAACAATTTTTGTTTTGCACAAGTGCGATGGCAGCAGCATAAATATGCAAAAGCATTTAAATTCATTAAATTTACCAAAGCCAGCAACAACAATTAACCAACCACCAAAACCGAACTATTTCTGAGCAGCAGCAGCCGACCTCCAAAATCCTCGAGTGGGAGACAAACGGCAGAAGGGCAATGACCGCTTAGGCCGATCCATCGCATCGAGATCTTCAAACGAGCTAGAGGGTAGCAGGCGCGCATCAAATCCAGCAGCAACCGTCACAGCGCAGCCGCCACCCACAAATCCATACAAGCTTAATAGCACCCCGCACCCCGCTAAGATCTATGCGTTGATCCACAAGCGCATCGCAGAGGAGACAGCAGCAGCTCAAAACAACGGATCGTTTCTTGACCAGCGGCGAGGGAGGCAGCGACAAGTAACACGACTTCGGCAACACCTTTTTCGAGCTGAGCTTGGTCGTCTAGCGTTTTGCCTAGTTTAGTAGTTTGTGCTTAATTATTTTGTTATGTGCTTAATAATAAACAATTTCATTTATTAATATTTGTTGCTTCCACCTCATGTGGGAAAGTACAGTTTTGTCAAATACGCTATCAGTCCAAATAAGACTGTGCCACCTCATGTGGCCAATAACACAAACAACAACACAAAATAGAATAGCTTAAGTTTATTGTATCTGTATTCGCTACATGCAAACGCTAATACACGCTTTTTTGCTAAAACCTAGCTTTTTCTAAAGACTATAAGGCTATTTATTTAAACGTGCTGTCACTCCGCTGGAACTCTTGTCGATACTGAGCGCGTTCGAGACTGGCGACTCGCTTTCATCGGTTTGTTATTGGTTATCGATGGCGGAATACAATGGCGGTTAATTTAAGATTTTCGAACTCGCAACATCCCGCTCACCGTAAAACGACTCCTAAGTTTTACCTAAAACATCTAAGACTGCTAGCTTTGAAACCGGACGCTTCAGAGTGCCGGTTGATGTCTGAAGTTCAGCTAGCCTTACATGGCCATCCTTTGCAGGAATGGTACGCACTATAATTTCCTTTTTCCAACACCCTCTGGGCTGACTATCCTCGCATGTAACAACTACGTCACCGTTAGTTATGGGCTTGGTGCGTGCATGCCATTTGGTACGTCTAGTCAGAGTTGGCAAGTATTCTCGGATCCAACGACGCACAGTGGTCCAGATTTGCCCCCCTTGGACAAAACCCTAGTTTACATTTTGTTGAAAAGTTCAACTTTTTTTTGGCTTAATCGACAGTTTAAGCACACAAATTAAGGTAGCCAATAAATGGCTTATATTGACGGACAAAAATGTTACAGCCGCGTAAGCTTGGTCAATTTTTCTCAAACCGAAAAATGCAACTGTTTTGGATTATTAGTGTACTTTGACTTATCATATCTTCAGATGCAGTGAACACTTTTAAGTTCTTAAAATTTTCCTAAATAGGTCAATTATTTTTCTTTTCAGAAATATTCAACACTTGAAAATCCAATATGTGGTTTGTGAACAATTGCTTTTGGCGCAGGTATCTATTTTACACCTGTTTTAAGACATTCGAAGGCTACCAAAAGTTGTCTTCAAAAGTCTTCGAAGATATGATTGCTTCATTTTCATTCTTGAACAGTGATATGTTTCGAAGGTGGCGACAACAAAAATTTCCCCTATATGGCACGGTGGTAGCCCGGCTTGGCTCGCCGAGTGTGGGAGGGTTCCCTGAGGGGATATTGAAGCCACCGAAAACATAATCAATATTTCGAATTCGTGCCAAATTCTGCTAAAACTATGAAAAGAGAGAAAAAGTCCGTAAAAAAAGAAAGAAGTCAATAAAGGGCCGCATAGACGTCGCTCAGCGCCATCCACTCACAACACTGTCCCTCGGCATACCAACCCCAAGAAGCCAAAGTAGCAACACATTGATATTCTTTCTTCAAGTTTTACAACGTATTTATTAAGATTAACCCTAATTTGCTGCATGTTTCCTATACAAAACTTCAATAAAAAAATACAAATTTTGTCCTACTTCAGGCTCTTGCTGATGATTGACAGGAAACTTAAATTATTAGATATTATTATTCATTAATTATATTGGCAAAAAAATTATTAAGAAAAAAAGTACAGATGAAGTTAGCAAACAAAAAAAAGCAGAACAACCCAAAGCAGTCTTAGCCCGCAGGCTGCATAAGTGTGAGTTAGTGTATGCTCAGGCAAAACAAACAGACCCCCACAAGCTCTTAGTTTAGTCTTTTTTTTGTTTACTTCTTTTGGTTAAAGTTTGGTCTAAAAGGTTGTGTCAGTTGCGTAGCATACACCAAACAACTGCTCTTGGTTGTTAGCCAGATGCTGTGCAAACTAGGTAGTTATAAGAAAAATTTATGGAAACGTTAAGCAAAGAGCAAGCCGGAGCATTAGACTATTTCGGTTTGCTGCATCTGTGTACAACAAAATAAAATATATATATAAAAATCAAAACTCAGCAAGTGTCTGCTCCCTCTCCCTTCTTTTGCCTACAAGCCCGCCTTCGGCTGTGCCCGAGCCCCAACCACCAAGCGCTCCGACTCGGCTTTATCAGTGGCCAAAGCTCTCGTCTGTGTTCTCCCTCGCCGCCGTCACTTGCACTATCTGAGTGAGGAGTGCGGGACCCCCCCAATGCATTTGTGCAATGCAAAGTGTTTTCGGCTGCCCTCTCCCACTGCTTCCAAATCAAATTAGACAGCCCAAAAAGTCCAGCACGCTGACTTTAGCCAAAGGGGTGGTTGACCTGATCTTCGCGATCAGCAAAGAAGAAAGTAAACACCGAGTGGGCGATCGCTTCGGACTAGTGGCGCCCTTTTTTTGTTGTTGTTGCTGTTGACGTTGGTCGCTGCTACTGCTGTTGCTTTCGTCGCTGTTACTGATGCACGTGCTGTTGTTGTTGTGTTTGCCGCTATTGCTGGTGCAGCCGTTAAGCAATTTGTTGCTGTTTGAGTAGCTGCTGCTGATGCGACTGTTATTGTTGTTGTTCTTGTCGCTGTTGCTGGAACAGCCGGTAGTGTTGCTTTTGGTGACGGTGCCGTGTATGCGACAGGCCGGTGTCGAACTCTGTTGTTGTTGTAGGTGGTCTTTTAAATTGCTAATGTTTGGTGGCTGATTGCCGGCTGAACGATTTTTTTGTTTCGTTGGTTCGGTTGTTGTTCGGTTCCCTTTTCTTATTTATTTTTCACCACTGACGGGATTAATTTGCACTTTCTTTTCACCGACACAACTGTCTCCACTACGAGTATGTAATTTCGAATTTCTTAGTGCTGACTTCCGCACGCTTTGACCATCGCAACTCGATTGACTCACTCGGGTCATCAGACTTTCTCCCATTCCCATTCCTCCTTCCCAAACCTACACCTCGGCTCGGATTCTGCTATCGAGCGAGGGTTGCTTCTATTTTTTGTTCATGGCTCTTATAACAGGCTCGTACCCGTCGATGTCCTGTACATGGAACGGGTACGCAAAAAAAAACAAAAAAAATTAAATAAAAAGAATACGTATGAAGCCTGGCGTTTCCGTCCAGCATAAATGTGTGTGGCCTCGACCCACGACCCGGAATCTCTCTCGTTTTGGACTAGCTGGGCACTATCTCTTTTTAATCCTATGCGACAAATAAGTCCTTAGCGTGATAAACGCCTATACTTTTGGTCGGTCTGATTGCCCAGTTCATACAGGGAATTCCCCTTTTGCCTTAACACTACGTAACGGATACGGTTGGGGCCCAATTTTGCGTTGTAATTGAGAATTTTGCTGATCTGCTTAAAATGTTTCCTATACACAACTTGGCCGATCGAGAATTTAACTTCCTTACTAAGTGTATTGTAATTTTTTTACGCGCGACTGTGTGCCGCCGCCAGGTCATGATGGACCTTTTCCCGAAGAAGCTGCATTTGATCTCCTTGATACTGGACGGCAATATCGGCGGCCTGTAAGCTACCTAGGCGTCGCAGTACAGGGTATGCTGTTGCATGTTGCACCATCTGTGTACCAAACATGTACAACAGATTCTTTTCTGGTAAGATCTGCTGAGGTGACGGCAGTATAGTCCTTACTGGGTGTTCCTCTGTGGTGGCCTCCTTGCGCAGGGGTTCGCGATGTTCCTGGCAGGCCCTTCGCTAAAAACTCTGCGTCGACTGACAAATATGACCTTCCGTGTACACAAGCAAAACATTTGGCCTCATAAAAAGCAGACTTGCAAGTTTCCCGACTACTAGGACCTTGCTTCTTATAAAAATCACTCGGCAAACCGCAGGTATAGCAAAGGTAGAGGTGGAATGGAGAGGAGCAAAAAGATTAGTTTTCAGTCGGTTTAGCTTTCGCTGGCCCAATTGATGACCCCATTGGTGGGCCCTGATGCCGACTGCTTTGGCCTCTGATCCCATGGGTCGCCGATTTCGCTGGAAAGCTTCGACCTCCACTACCTCTTGTTCCGGCTGTAACTCCGAAACATTCCGTCCAACTCTTTGCCTTTATGGTCTCTTAACCACTTTTCGGCTTTGGAACTTTCCTTGCGCAGCCCTGCTTGCGTTTTTATGGACGACGAGTACAACAGGCCTCCCATTTGAGCACTCTTGTTGTCTTTCATGATACCCACTAGTCTGTCCTCTGGCATCTTTTCCACTAATTGAAAGCTTAGATTATGCACGTCCGCATAGAATGCTTCAAAAGTCTCCCCTGGCTGCTGCTTACGCTCCATGATAGACTTAATTATGGCATAGTCCGAGTCCGCAGTGGAAAATGCGACTATTAACTCCCTCTTCAAATCCTGATACCCAAAGACATCATCATGGTCATGATCCTCACGCAGCTGCCAGTACCACTTAGCTGCTGCCCCTGACAGTAGGAAGTAGAACTCGCTAAAAAGCTGGTGTCGAGTGATGCGGTACAAGTCCTGCATTTTCTCAACGCGGAATATAAAACTTTCCACTGTCATACCCATTTCGGAGCCATCAAATTTAAAATTCCACCTGTCAATTGGTATATGACGTCCTCGATCAACATCCGGTAGGGAGCGCCCCAATGAAGACCGCCCACTCGCCGTTATTGGATGATCAGGCAGAATTCGGGATCAGCCACTTTAGGTTCAAAGTTGACGCGACGCTGCACGTGTCCTTGCGAATACGTAAACGAAGCCGGTGTCGCCGCTGGGGGGGCTCTGACACCCATTGATAGTTCCATATCTTCTACTCGAGCAGAGATGGTGTTCATTTGACCCCGCAAATCTGCCAGAAGACGCGCTACAGATTCGCCTTGTGCCATCACTCCTGCCAAAATTTGTCCTAATGGAGGGCTCGCTGGCTCCAAGTTTTCGACTGCGCTCTGATCCGTTTGATCCCTATCTGCGAGTACATTTGGCACTCCGCCATCTGCTTCAACCTCCTCACCTTCTTGAACATTATCACTCATAGTGCTGCTCCTGAAACGTCCCTAACTGGCTCAGCTTACTGGCAAAACTGACGGACTCTGGAAATCTGGCCCTGCCGGTGGAGCGTTTTATGCCTACCACCTTTACGCGAAGGGTTTGGCAGCTCTAGCAACAATCCCGCAGGGTCTTATTTTGGCAACGCCTGCTTTGCACTGCGCGTCAACCGGCAACACTCTAATGGTTGCGATTCTAAGGCTTTGCTGTGGGCGGGCCTCTCCATTCAGACTATCAACCACCCCTACTTTATAGCACTTGTACCTGTTCTCTCTATAATTATAGATATGGGGTGCAAAAAAAAAAAGGTGCATATATATATCACAAAAATCTTGGTTGTTTGGATATTTACGATAGTGGCCAAAACGCCGAATTTAATAATAATTTAATAATAATAATGCGAATTTAAAACTTCATAAAAAGGTTTGGGTTGGTATGCTTTGAGA
Organism: Lordiphosa fenestrarum; assembly: GCA_035044985.1. Lineage (NCBI taxonomy): Eukaryota > Metazoa > Arthropoda > Insecta > Diptera > Drosophilidae > Lordiphosa > Lordiphosa fenestrarum. The sequence goes on from JAWNNO010001886.1 coordinate 50,648, forward strand.
GCAGTGCGAGTGTTCTACTCTTATGTCTGTTCACGACGCTCAACTCCTCCTCTCGGCCCCACACCAAACAAAAACAATTTATCCAAAAAAAATATATGTACTATATATATAAGTGAATTTAAACTGTCCGTCCCCCACCCAAACCAGTGTACTCTAGGACACATCTCCGTCTTTAAAAGAGTAGCTAGCTATTCCGACCAACAACCCAGCGTGCACATGGCTTTCCTAGCCACATCTCTCGCGCGGCTGCTGAACACTTTCGTAATCCTCAAAAAAAAAAATTATATAAAACTCTTCATCTCTTAACCTCTCATCCCTTAATGGCCTGCCGCCTTGCTTAAGGGAGCCGCTCACCTAGTGTGTGCCTCTGCCAGTGGCTCAAACTACCAGACATATATTTATATATATACACACACTCGCCAAACAATTAAGAAAAGAGAAAAATCTGGAAAGTATACTAATATCCGTCCTTGCACAACCGTTGGGCGCCAATTGATATGTTTCGAAGGTGGCGACAACAAAAATATCCCCTATATGGCACGGTGGTAGCCCGGCGACCGAAAACATAATCAATATTTCGAATTTGTGCCAAATTCTGCTAAAACTATGAAAAGAGGGAAAAAGTCCGTAAAAAAAAAGAAGAAGTCAATAGAGGGCCGCATAGACGTCGCTCAGCGCCATTCACTCACAACACTGTCCCTCGGCATACCAACCCCAAGAAGCCAAAGTAGCAACACATTCAAATTCTTTCTTCAAGTTTTACAACGCATTTATTAAGATTAACCCTAATTTGCTGCATGTTTCCTATACAAAACTTCAATAAAAAAAAATACAAATTTTGTCCTACTTCAGGCTCATGCTGATGATTGACAGGAAACTTAAATTATTAGATATTATTATTCATTAATTATATTGGCAAACAAATTATTAAGAAAAAAAGTACAGATAAAGTTAGCATTAAAAAAAACGAGAGCGTAAGTTAAAGTCGGCCCTGCCCGACTTCGAAATACCCGTTACTCAGCTCAGCTCGGATAAGTATGCAACATTTGTTTAACTCGGCCATTTATTATCCGATCCTTTTGAAAATTTGTGAGATTGTAGATATTGGCCACATAGACTGCACTGCAAAATCTGAGCTCGATATCTTAAAAATTGTGGGAGTTATTCAATATTTTTTATTGGGGGGGTGGGAGGGGGCGTGGCCAAAATTTGAAACAAACTTGATCTGCCTACAGACAATACTAGCTTACGTATAAAATTTGGTTGGTCTAGCTTTTCTAGTCTCTGAGATCTAGGTGTTCATACAGACGGACGGACGGACGGACGGACGGACAGACGGACATGGCTATATCGACTCGGCTGTTGATGCTGATGAAGAATATATATACTTTATGATATCGGAGATGCTTCCTTCTGCCTGTTACATACATTTGCACGACTTTAGTATACCCTTTTTACTCTACGAGTAACGCGTATAAAAAGCAGAACAACCCAAAGCAGTCTTAGCCCGCAGGCTGCATAAATGTGAGTTAGTGTATGCTCAGGCAAAACAAACAGACCACCACAAGCTCTTAGTTTAGTCTTTTTTTTGTTTACTTCTTTTGGTTAAGGTGCATGTACAAAAAATTCGTGTCGCAAACGCGCCATTTACCTGTCGAATGATTCTGGGGCCAGCATGATCGACGAGCTGAAAAAAAGTTTCGTCTAAAAGGTTGTGTCAGTTGCGTAGCATACACCAAACAACTGCTCTTGGTTGTTAGCCAGATGCTGTGCAAACTAGGTAGTTATAAGAAAAATTTATGGAAACGTTAAGCAAAGAGCAAGCCGGAGCATTAGACTATTTCGGTTTGCTGCATCTGTGTACAACAAAAAAAAATATATCGGCTGTGCCCGAGCCCCAACCACCAAACGCTCCGAGTCGGCTTTATCAGTGGCCAGAGCTCTCGTCTGTGTTCTCCCTCGCCGCCGTCACTTGCACTATCTGAGTGAGGAGTGCGGGACCCCCCCAATGCGTTTGTGCAATGCAAAGTGTTTTCGGCTGCCCTCTCCCACTGCTTCCAAATCAAATTAGACAGCCCAAAAAGTCCAGCACGCTGACTTTAGCCAAAGGGGTGGTTGACCTGATCTTCGCGATCAGCAAAGAAGAAAGTAAACACCGAGTGGGCGATCGCTTCGGACTAGTGGCGCCCTTTTTTTGTTGTTGTTGCTGTTGACGTTGGTCACTGCTACTGCTGTTGCTTTCGTCGCTGTTGCTGATGCACGTGCTGTTGTTGTTGTTTGCCGCTATTGCTGGTGCAGCCGTTAAGCAATTTGTTGCTGTTTGAGTAGCTGCTGCTGATGCGACTGTTATTGTTGTTGCTCTTTTCGCTGTTGCTGGAACAGCCGGTAGTGTTGCTTTGGTGACGGTGCCGTGTATGGGACAGGCCGGTGTCGAACTCTGTTGTTGTTGTAGGTGGTCTTTTAAATTGCCTATGTTTGGCGGCTGATTGCCGGCTGAACGATTTTTTTGTTTCGTTGGTTCGATTGTTGTTCGGTTCCCTTTTCTTATTTATTTTTCACCACTGACGGGATTAATTTGCACTTTCTTTTCACCGACACAACTGTCTCCACTACGAGTATGTAATTTCGAATTTCTTAGTGCTGACCATCGCAACTCGACTGACTCACTCGGGTCATCAGACGTTTCTCCCATTCCTCCTTCCCAAACCTACACCTCGGCTCGGATTCTGCTATCGAGCGAGGGTTGCTTCTTTTTTTTTTCATGGCTGTCATAACAACAGCATCAACAGCCGACTCATGTCTGTCTGTCCGTATGAACGCACAGATGGTAGGAGACAGAGGATTAACATGTATGGGACATACTTTTCTTATGTCTGCAGGCGGATCAAGTTTAATTTCAATTTTAGACACGCCCCCTCCCGTCCCCGCAATTTAGAAAAAGTCATATCTCCCAAAGTATTAAACATATTTCCGCTAAAATTCGTCGCTTTTCTACTATCGCTGATTCTTGCTGCCGCTGCCTGCTTATCACCTCTGCTCGCTGCAACTTCGCTGCCGCTGCTGGCAGATCTCTTTCGCTCTCACATTGGTGAGCACGACGTTGCCGGATTAAATTTTTGAGTTTGCTTACAGCTGTGAATTTTTGATAAATTTATTTGTCGCAATGGCTGCGCTCGAAGAGTTGCAACGCATGCTCACAAAAATTATTAGAAATATTTCTCGAATTCCGGAAAAAGTGAAGATTTCTGTTGATGATGGTCACGAACATAAATTGTCCAGCGCTGAATTGCAATTGCGTATGGATATGCTGGAGAGCCACTACAAAGAAGCTTCGACGGTGCAAACTGAAATTGAATCTGCAGATCCACAGGACGATGGTCGTGCGGATCTCAATGATATATTTGTGAGTATCAAATTGTCCATACTAGAATAACTCGGTGAAAATCCACATAGCACTGCAATCGGTCTATGCCACCCTCAAGTCTGCCCAGTCTGACCCTTCCCGTGTTCAATGGAAAGAGATCAGAATTTAAAAACTTCATAACATGGCTCAACTAAATAACAACATTACGCTCACATTTTTAGATACGATCGAGTCGTTGTTCAACCTACAACCAGCCGAGAATCTTGATAAAAATCAGCTGCGAGTTCTAATTGACAAGGCCACATCAATCTATTCATCGCTTTCTTCCCTAGGCACAGGGTCGGACATTGCACAAGGTATGCTGATATATACATATAATCCTGGGAAAATGCGATAAGCAAACTCGGAACAAGTGGAACAAAGCTATTAATTTGCCTTCGCTGCCCAACTGGGCACAATGCTCCAATGTAATGGAACGTCGTTGTCAGTTTTTGCAGTATAGTGGCATCGCATCGTATCGAATGGCTGATTCTGTTAAACATAAACCCAGCTTCAAGCATGGCAAGGAATTATCATTTGCGATTACTAGTTCTTCTTGTATTCTTCGTTCCAGTTCTGGCCACAAGCTTGCAGAATGTCCTCAATTGCAATTCAAGAGTACGAAGCTCAAATATGATATCGTCAGGAATGCTGGTCTATGTTTCAATTGTCTGCAACCAGGCCACCGGATTACTCATTGTCCATCAAAACATCGTTGTCATATATGCAAAGGTCAGCACCACACTGTACTCCACTACAGTCATCGTCAACGACGCAAGCGTCGTAATCCGGAAACTGCAGGAGCAGCCTGGCCACAGCCAAGCTGCTTGTAAGAGACGCGTCAGGTGCATATAAACAAGGTAGAGCGCTCCTCGATTTATTCTCGCAGGTAAATTTTTTGACTGACCAATTCGCTCAAGGTCTGTTTTTCCGTCGAGATAAGAGTAGTCTAGAGATCCTCAGTATTGGAGTGTCAACTACCAATATCAAGACGTGCACCACTACTAAAGTCAAGTCTCGGGTGCAACCATTTGAATTAACGCTGGAGTTTTGCATAACTTCACACATCACCTATGCTGTCGGACAAATCAAGCTTAGACATAATTTGCTAGTCTTACAGAAGACTCTGTTCGGATGGGTCGTGTCCGGCCGCCATCAACATCAGCAGCAAAGGGAATCGTTGGCATGTTTGCTGTCTCTAGAAGACTTAATCGACAGGAACCTTCAAGTACTTTGGAATGTGGAGGCTGTTGATAAAACAAAGAATTCGCTTCAGCCAGTACATCGCTTGTTTGAAGAAATGTATTCAAAGAAAACATATCAACTGGATAATGGACGAATCGCCGTCAACATTCAGTTCAACCTGGGAAATACGTTTACATCGGTAAAGTTATGTAAATGCGTCGCCATAGTGTCCGACTCGGCCATTTTCATGTCCAACAACTGCTTCAGCAAGGTTACACGACGTGCAGGCCCCATAGGCAAAAGAATTTCTTTCAGCATATTAATTTTCAACGTTATTTATCTGCGATGCCTCAATGCAATGCATACTAATAGCAAGAGAATTTTCGTTTCTTGCGTGAAACGCAGCCTTTTGCTCAGCATTGTCATTTTCACGTTTCACTAAGCGACCGCACACTACTGCCCACAAATCGGCGTGTACATACACGCTTTTCATCCACCTTTTCAATCGACTGCATTGTGAGACTCATTTTTCCAAATTCAATGCACTTATGCTTTCCGCTAAATCAATAGGTGTAAACAATTGCTACTTGTCCACAAAGTCCAGAATGTTTAATTCACTTTGTCAGCCACAAACATTTTTTTCGAGAACTTCTCAACGATCTTTTCCACTCGCGGAGCTACAGCGATTTCTGAGCCCATGACCTATTCTGTTCGGTGTTTATTTGAGAGTGAGAACAAAATTAGGGTTGCTGCACACGCCATAACACACAAAAAGGAAAGAGAGTAAGTAAATGTTCTAGTCGGGCTTGACCGACTTTCAAGCTTGTTTTTTATGAATTGTAAACTTTGAAAAAAAATGGTTTTTTCAATTTTATTTTAAAAATCTACATATATTTAAGCACACACACGGAGTTTTAAGTCAACCCAGCAAAAAGATATCGAGTAAATTTACAGTTCTGTTGAAACTTATATTCTAGTTCGGGCTATAGCGACATTTATACTTGTAAAGAATTTATTTTTACTTTTTTCTGATGACTAGAAGAAAATCGAAACCGAAATCGTTTCCAAATGGATTCTAAATTCTAAATTTACATCAAATAACAAAATTCGAATATGGATTAAACAGGCAAAAATGCCCAAGCCTTCTTTTATTTTCACAAGTGTTATTAACATTTTTTTACACAAGAATAAAATAATTTTTTTCATGTTACCAACTAACACTTTCACACGCATTTTTCACAAGCATGTATCTATCAATTTAAGCAGCCTTTAAAAAAAAAAATGCCAGTAAATTTTTTCACAGAATTTCTCACACGCGTATCAAAAATTTTCGGAATATTTTTTCCGCTGCATTGGTGTTGGTGTGTATATGAGAGTCGACTGCGTGTCGTATTCTCGTGCGCGGCCATGCGCACTGAGCTGACAAACGGTGGAACATTTTAAGATGCGAGTGCCTGTGCCTGACCAATCAATGAGCTGTCAGGAGCTGTATTTTGCAAAGGTCTCTGCTAATATCCACTTTGCATTTATCATACTGTTCATCCGAACAAATAACCTTTCGATTCATTCCCCCCAAGCAACACTTTGGCGGGCTCTGGGAAGCCGCAGTCAAGAGCGCAAAGTGTCTCTTGGTGCGGACACACCTGATTTACCTTCGAGGAGCTTAATACTGCTATCGTTGAGATAGAGGCTGTTCTGAACTCACGTTCTCTGTCGCCGCTGTCAACGATTCCCAAAGACTTTAGTGCCTTCACTGCTGGGTACATTCTAAACGGAGATGCTCCACCCGCCTTGCCTTAGCGTGTGGTGAATGCCTAGGATATCACCAACCTATATCGCTACGATCAGATCACAGCCGTCAAACAACAATTCTGGCGTCGGTGGTCTGCCGAGTATATCAACGAAGTCCGATCCAGAACAAAGTGGACTTCAACATCGCCGAATCTCGCTGCAGGAACAAAGGTCATCATCCAAGCAGACAATCTTCAACCTCTACATTAGAAACTAGGGAGTGTTGAATCAGTCGTGTAAGGAAGAGACAATCGTGTCCGTGTAGCTCACATTCGCACGTCATCTGGGATATGCTGTCGTCCAACACACAAACTTGCTGTATTACCTGTTTCTTGAGAGAGGTTCCTTTCAAGGGAGGCCAGGATGTTCGGTCAATCTCTAATTCTTGCCATTTAATACAAACTCCCAAATGTACTTGCCTTGAATTTAACTGGCCTTGCTTACATATTGAATTGTCAACATAACTATCATTTGCGGGCCGAATGTTAGCGGCTTGTAACTATCCGCATGCTAAGCTCACACACGTGAATTTTCTCTCTCTTCTTGAATTCTTTTACATTGATTAAGCTATTGATATTCTAAAGCTCTCTTCACTGAAGCAAGATCGTGTTGCTCTGTGGAAAAATTGTCTGGAGTCGCAGCCTTTGTACACGTGTTAAGTTTTTTAACACACACCCATAGTAGATTAAATGTCCTCAGGTCAAGGAAACGCTCCTGATCCAACAGAATGCTTTTATAGTTTGAAGATAATAGAGTTATTTATTAGAATAAATCTGTGTGAATTTTTGTCGGAACAGCCCTAAGCGTTGTCTAATCTTTGTGTGGAGCAATGCAGCGTTCTTGGGAGAACAGATAGGGAAATTTAAATATAAAAAGGATCACCGGCCAAGAAAGTTCATGCGGCGTGAGGTGATCATAGGAAGGGTGGGCACCGACTTTTTTGACACAAATGCACAACATTATTTCCGCATTCATGGCCGCAATTCCATCTGCGATACCGTTCAGTGGTTTTAAAGACATAAGTTTATGTAAGTTACTATCCAGTCCTCTTTCGTTTTATTCGGAATCTGTAATTTTAGTTATCCAGTCGATCAAAGTACATTTGGAAATTTAAAATTGGTTTGAGTGTATTTGCGAGCAAGTGGCCTTATGCATTTTATTTTAACCCTACCCAAGCCGACGACTAGGAAGCCGGGAACAACCGCTTGCTACATTAGCCGTCACACTAACATCAGCTCGATCGTACTGTGGTACTGCAAATCATCGTTTCATGCTACAGTGAGTTGAAAACAAATTTGCTCCAAGAGAGCGAGAGGCGCAAAGCAAACAAGGTAACGGATGGCAAAAAAGATTCTCGTCGCGTTCGAAAACGAACAGTTACTCTTAAAGTGCGCAGCAAATTTCGAAACTGAATTTTTCAAATCTGAAACAAACTGGATATGCGTACGGCATACATCTACCTTCATGAAAAAATTTGTGGCTCTATCTCTTATAGTCTCTGAGATCGACGCGTTCATTCAGACAGACAGTCGGACAGTCTGACAGACGGTCGGACGGACAGACGGACATGGCTATATCGACTCGGCTGCTCATGCTGATCAAGAATATATAGTGACATATCCAATATTCACCTTACCCTTTTTACCATATTCATACACACTGTGGCGACCTTTTTTACATTATTCATGCCCACTGTATTTCAAACCACGAGATTTGCCCAAATTAGCAGAAAAGTTAAACATAAACAAAAAGGAGTTTTGCAAAAACAAAACTGGGCGCAAATCCCGCTCCCAAACTTAATCATAACGAACCGATTCAAAGCTAAGCGCAGATCTCGCTCCCAAACTGAATCATAACAATCTGATCAATCAGAAGATGCCAACATAGCTAGCATAAACAATTGACCATTCCTTTGTTCTTGCCACATGCAAGATGTCACGTATGCCAAAGCGTCTTTTATTCCTTTAAATAGAACATTATCCACAGATTGCACTTTAGTCTTAATTTGATCATCCAATCACACACATGGAGTGAAATAAAAGAACATAAAACTGAATTGATTTATCTTTTTATTTTTGATTGAATTTGGAACTCGCAATTGGCCAGCCGGTAGGATCGTGAAATAAATGTAATATCGGTTATTCGTGAGTGATACGATCAATTAAAGAAGGCTTACCATACAACTGGTATCCGTCTTGATCAACTAGTGTAATTGTGCACAATATCACAATTTAATGGAACCATTTTACAAAAATCGCGATCCGCTAAAGAACACTGTTAATTCACAGATGAATTAAGTTTGAATTCTCCTTTATTTATATATTTTACTATTATGATAAACCTTTGAATTGTTAAATGAAATTAACCAATGTTTGGTTTTATGATACTCGCGGAAAGTGAAAAGAATTGATTAGCTGCTGCGCTTGATAAAAAGAAGACGACCGTTCGATTTGCTTTATCGAATTTACCAATTTATTAGAGCTAGCAATTAGTGGCTAGGCTCTGAGTAGCGGCAAGAGAGATAAGCTTTTACTTATCCAAAGCTTATTAGATTTGATTACATGCGCGTGTTACACTTCATTTTCATACGCGTTTTGTACATGATTAATTTCATTTAACAATTTAAAGGTTTATCATAATAGTAAAATATATAAATAAAGGAGAATTCAAACTTAATTCATTTGTGAATTAACATTCCGGGCACGTTGAAGGACCAGCGTTTGGGGTTTCAAGCAATTGGGAGAACTGCTAATTTGTGGATGGGACGTTTAAAAACGCCCGTTGCCGTTTTGATTTCGGCCACGCGAACCTTGCCATCTGCCCCTGCCACCACGCTGAGAACTCTGCCTGTGATCCAACGCTGTGGCGGAGTGTTGTCGTCGTGGACGATGACCACCGAACCGATCTCCAAATTCGGTTGAGGTGTGTGCCATTTGGTTTTGGTTTGGAGGCTGTGGATGTAGTCCTTGGACCAAGCTTGCCAGAACCGTTGTCTGAGCATGGACAGCAGCTGCCACCTCCGCGTATAGCTCAATTTTTTGCCTGGATCGTCAGGCTCTAATCCTTGCGGCAGCGTACGAAGGGCCTGCCCGATCAGTAGGTGGCCCGGAGTGAGCACCTCTCCATCGTTGGGGTCGGCGGTCGTATGAATTAGAGGCCGAGAGTTGAGGATGGCCTCGACGTCCGCCAGAGGGGCTCTGACTTCGCTCTCGATGAGTGAAGCGTTGGCTATTTGGCGCACGAGAAGCTGTTTTGCCGACTTGACCGCCGCTTCCCAGAGACCTCCGAAATGTGGGGCGCGAGGTGGAATGAAACTCCATTCCATTCCGTGTTCCGCAGCGAACAACTGCAGACGGTATTGCTGTCCCCCGAACGCTATCTGTAGCTCCTTCAGCTGATTTCGGGCGCCGATGAAGTTCGTCGCATTGTCCGAATAAATTTTCTTCGGAACGCCACGTCTTGCGATGAAGCTTCTGAGGACCAAAAGAAAGCAATTAGTTGAAAGATCGGAAACGAGCTCGAGGTGAACTGCCTTTGAAGCAAAACACACGAATACTGCTATATACAGGGTGCGCCATAAAAAGTGTCGGTATGGCAACACTGAATAAATATAAAAACAAACAACCGATTGCTATATGTTGATCTTGTTCCTTTAATTTGGTCCTGTACAATTTATTTCGACTACTTTTTGAACACAACATCATTCAAGTGGCCGCCTTTATTGGCCACAACAAAATGTGCTCTTTTTGCGGCATTTTCCATCACTTTTTCGAGCGTCAGTAGTAAGAAAATAGGACAGCGGAACATTGGACTGTGGGAAGTGCTATTATGAAATATTCAAAACACAGATTTTTCGCGTTTTAGAAAAAAAAAATTAATTCCTTGATACGAATAACATTACGATAGAAACAAGCAAACACTTGACTTACAAACATCATCATGAACCAAGAGGAAAGCATGGAAATCATTTTCATCGACTCGGACTCTGAAGACTCCATCGACCTTTTGAAGACACCACCAAACAAACCTGGCGATCGCAACAGTCCGATACCTCCACTTCAGGAAGACTCGTCTGACGCCACCCCCTCTTCAACCCAACCTGAGGATTATAAGCCTGAGGGTGCCACCAACACCTCACAACAACACGAAGACTCCTTCGAACCCACGACAACGTCAACCCAAAAGCAGCCTGATGACTTCAATAATACATCTCTTCTATTTGGTGACCAAACCGCTGAATTTTTGTATTCAAATACAGAGGGCGAGCGCAATCCAATAATGGATAATTGGTTATCGATCATCCACGAATGCGGACAAAGAGTATGTGTGGCCGAAATGGGTCCTTGCGATTGTGGCTTTTGTACCCACAGACCAATATCATCGCAACAACTACTATCGGACAATGCTGACGATTTTATGGTAGAGCAAGAGAGTCATTCAACGGACAGTGCTGACGTTGTTATGGCTGAGGAAGAGAGTCATTCGACCAAAATTAAACGCTACATGCCCGATTCACAAGATAACGAAATTGTAGCATCGGCGCAATACTGTGAATACATGCTACGCTTCGCCGCCCCCAGTCCAGAAGATGAGGAATTTCTTCATGATGTAATCCAAGTTGAAAGAAGAGCTAGTCTTGGCTTACCACCTGTTTAATAATCCTTTTAATTATACCTACCGTATCACATTTAAAAAATATAAATAAAGTATATCAAATTTAATAATCTGGTGTTCGACATTTTTATTGGGCAGAAACATAAACTACCACACTTTTCACTTTCAGATTTTACAAATACCCTGTCACCCTTGTCTATGAATTTTATGACCTCATGTCAACCTTTTTTAAAAGAGGGTGGGAACCTGCTGTTTTTGAAATGTGTGTCTCTTAATAACAAAACACAGAGGAAATACTCACTTGCTAATGTATTTAAAGGAACGTGCGATTGTACCTGACTACCGTCAGTATAAAATGGTTTTGAACTCTAAATTCTTTCATCAGTCCACTTCAATAGTGATTCGGTGTTACACGTTTACGACAAAATAAAATTGAGTAACTGTGCAGTGAATGAACAACATATAACAAAGACAAATACAATACATAGCAAAATAAGAAAAAAAAAAATTTAAATCAACAAATTCGTGTACTTGAACGAGAACAATTAAATAACAATTGCCAGTATGAATTTACCAAAAGTTACTTGTGACTTGTGCGGTCGTACATTAGATCTTGAGGTCTTTAATGACCACTATACAGCCTGTAAAGGACCTGCTAATGCCTTCAATATTTTAATGGCATCGTCGCAAAAACAAAAAAAACAACTCATGAGAACAAACAAAGACAAATATGCTGTAACTCAACCAACAGCGTCCAAACGCAATCGAGAATCTGGAGATCTTGGGTCCCATGATGAAGAGGAGCCCACAACGTCTAAACGAGCAAGGACCATGAATGAGGTATTGATGCGTACATTGCATAAAAAGCATCCAGTAATTCCTGAAGTGGATTGTGAAATATGTGGACTGAAAGTTAAAGCCAGCGCCTACAATACGCACTTGAGAACCAACTCACATAAAGACAAGGTAGTAGCTCAAATGGAGAGGAATTCGAACGTTGTTTTAATAAGTCCTGAAACACGATTCCCTGCTCAGACATATAGAGTACTAACAGATCAATCGAGTACGATTGATGTTAAAGAGTTCTACTCTCAAATTAAGGCTGATATCATTCAACTAATTGATTTTTGTATGACAAAATACAGATCAATTAAGTTTAGCGTGACTTTGTTTGGTGATTACGTTAAACAAGTCGATGACGGTACAACTGTTGAATCAATTAAGCATTTTGGAACCCCATATACATCCCTGTACGAACAAGAGCTGATCGAGGAACGGTTAACCACTGTGTTCGACTACTTGGTTACAGCGAGCAGCGAATTCCAGGAAAAAGACAGTGGCTGGGCAATAAAATGTTTCAAATACGTGGAAATCATTATTGTTAAATTGGAAAATATTCCTGCCAGTGGATATATTCCATTGCCCACAAATATAATGAAAAGAAATGCAACCATAAATGTCGAAAATGACGATGCTTATTGCTTTAAATGGTGTCTTTTAGCAATGATTAAGTACCAAAGACTCGAGAGGGAGAACATCCCAATTAATCAAAAGAAGGACAGAAGGAAACAAATTCCATGTACGTCTAGCTATTTCATTGATATTGAAGCTGACATAATTCGTTATGATGGATATATTCTAAATTTTACTGGAATTCAATTCCCAATAACAGTTAAAGGCATTAAACTCTTTGAAAAAAACAACCCAACTTTTAGTATAAATGTGTATGAGTTGGAAAAATCATCCAAAAAACCAAAATCAAAGCAGACTGGAAAGAACGACGACTTCGATGTAGTTGGTCCTACTGTCCGAAGTAATGAAGTAAAGCCAAACCACGTAAACTTGCTCGGAATTTACAACCCAACCCAATCAATGATGCACTATGCTTATATCACCAGCATGAAAACATTGACTAAGTCCCAAAACGGCACTGGTAATAATAACGCCCAATTTTGTTATGACTGTCTAATGTATTATTCGAGTGATGATAAAATACATTCAAAAGCATGCGGAAAAGTATCTTCGAGCTATGCCAAAAAAGGAGAAACTACAAGCTTTATGAATTGGCATAAAAAACTTTCGCCTCCTGTAACAATATATGCAGATATTGAAGCTATTTTGGAATACTATCATCACGCAATAAACTCACCATGTGTGTCATCTACAACCAAAGCACAAAAACACAATGCTTGCGCAGTTGCATTTCATGTTGTTCACCGCTATAATCCCGAATTAAACGAAATGTGGTCCTATGAAGGTAAGTTCTTACACAAAATCTTCCTTATTTTTATTTTATTAATCTCATATTTATAATATATTTGATACAGGTCCTGATTGTATGGCAAAGTTTTGCAATGCGCTAGAGGAAAAAACTGCTGCCCTATATAACCAGTACTGGAGAAAAGGCAAGGATCCTCTGCATGAGACAGTCATTGGATTTGAAGACAATCACCAAAACTGCCTGGCATGTGAGGAAGTTGCTGATGTAGATAACAGAGTGAAATTTTTCAGTTTTTTCACTGGAAGGTATGAGGGGGTAGTTCATAAAAAGTGTGAAAGTTTATATAAGTTTAATACACCTACATTTCCAGTAGTTTTTCATAATTTATCGAGGTATGATATTCATTTGTTTATTACTGAGCTAGGTAAAAATTTGTCAATTATTCCATGTAATAAGGAATTATACATTTCGATCACAAAACGAGTAAGAAACGACAACGAAAATTATAACATACAATTCATTGACTCTAATAGATTTTTGAACTCTAGCTTAGAGAAATTAGCATCATATATGAATGTTGAGGACTTTCAAATTTTAAAAAAAACTTTCCAAGGTGAAAAATTTCATTTAATGCGCCGCAAAGGGGTTTTCCCATATGATTATTTAAATAGTTTTGATAAATTAAGCGATGAATCGCTTCCAAGCAGGGAGTCGTTTTATAATTCTCTTAATAACGAAGAATGTAGTGTTGAGGACTATGAATTTGCTCAAAAAGTATGGAGTACCTTTAATTGTTCTAAAATGTCCGATTATCTAAAACTTTATTTAGAAAGTGATGTTTTAATACTTTCAGATGTATTTGAAAAATTCCGAACCATTTGTTTGTCAATATATAAATTGGATCCTGTAAATTATGTAACTGCCCCCTCAATATCTTGGGATGCAATGCTTAAATTTACTAAGATTAAGCTAGAGCTTATAAGCGATGGTGAGATTTATAACTTTTTAAAGCTAGCTGTTCGCGGTGGTCTTACTCAATGCACTCAGCGAATTTCTACTGCTAATAACATGTTTTCCAAGAACCTAGATCTAGAAAAGTTAGACAATTTTTTGTTATATCTTGATGCCAATAATTTATATGGGTGGGCTATGTCACAATTACTTCCTATATCAGGATTTAGATTTTTAACTGTAAATGAAGTAAATGATTTTAATGTTAAGGAAATGTCTACTGACGGCTCCACAGGATATATATTAGAGGTTGATTTGAAATATCCTGAAAGCATTCACGATCTTCATAACTGTTTACCATTCTGTCCAGAAAACAAAATTTCTCCTGGTGGTGGTAAGCAGCTCAAGTTAATAGCAGACTTAACAGATAAAACCAGTTATATCATTCACTTAAAGCAACTTCAATTATGCTTAGAACAGGGTTTGAAAATTACCAAAATTCATAGAATCCTGTCGTTTAACCAAAGTAAATGGCTGGAACCTTATATAAATTTAAATACTACCCATAGAAAACTTGCAACAAACGACTTCGAAAAAAACTTTTTTAAATTAATGAACAATGCCATATACGGTAAAACCATGGAAAATGTTGAAAAACGACGTGACATTAAGTTAGTCAATGGATATGACACAAACCCCCAAAGTCTACAGTACAAAAATTTCAAAAAACTTATTGCAATGAACACGTTTAATAGTTTACAAATATTTAGTAACGACTTAGCAGCCATTGAACATAATAAAAGTCACATAATCTATAATAAACCGATTTATATTGGTGTGACAGTTTTGGAATTATCTAAGTGGTTAATGTATGAGTTTTATTACAATTTTCTTATTAGAAAGTGTCCCTCATCTAAAATAATTTATATGGACACCGACTCATTTATAACATCATCAACTGAAAATGTATACGACATGATTCGACAATGTCCTCATCGATTTGATACATCTAATTATAGCTTAGATAATAAGCATCAAATCATACCTGCTAACAACAAGGAGTTGGGTCTAATGAAAGACGAAAATGGTGGAAAAATTATGACATCTTTTGTTGGTTTAAAAGCAAAAGCCTATTCATATTTAGTAGAGGGAGAAAACCTACCAACTACAGTAAAAAAAGTAAAAGGGGTTAAAAGAAGTGTTGTTGAGAAACTAACACATGAAAACTACATTGAATGTATTCGAAAAAAGAAAACCTTTTATGGAGAACAAAGAGTTATTAGAAGTAGAGGTCATACCCTTTATACAGAAATAATTAACAAAATAAGTTTAAATTATCAAGATGATAAGCGCCATGTAATGGACGATGGAATAAACACTTTGGCATGGGGTCATTATAGTATTAGATAATATAATTTATATAAGGTTTTGTTGTTAAAACTATTTAATTTAAAGTAACAATTTAGAAATATATTTATTTGTTAAATTATAAGTTGTACATAGAACCTATATATTAAAGAAAATAAATAAAAAATAAAAAAATTATATATCAAACAAAGAACAAATGGTGTTTTAGTTCTTCAATAGGTTTTTTTTATTAATCCACGAATTGTGAGTATCATCAAAGCCTAGCCACTTAACAAATACTTGTTTCTTGTCAGTTTTTAAAATTTTTTCAATCAAATATGCTTTTTTGTCTTTAACTTTTTGAAGCTCAGGTTCATAAAACGACCCTTTAATAATTTCTTTATTAAAGTCTTCTAAAACATATGTGACTGGATTAGTACATTTAATTTTTATAATTTTAAAAATTTCAGTAGTCCAGTTAGGTTCATATCCCTTAGCAAATATTCCTTTGTACTTGCTTATTCTTACGTGATCACCAACGTTAAACTTATGCTTTGGAAAAATTTTTGGAATATTATAAACAGTACGTAAAATGAATTTTTCATTTCTTTTGTTAACGTCAGTCGGTCTCATTTTAATGGTGCGATGATAAGTGTTATTGTATGTTGTTATTAAATGTTGTAATTTATGAATCCATTGGTAGTTTCCCTGCAAGCTAAACATTCGCCACATGATATTTTTAAGAGTTCGGTTGAACCGCTCACAGATTGAGGCTTTCAAGTGTGTGTATGTATGATAATGATTAATGTTGTTTTCAATCATCAGATCCTTGAAACTCGTATTGAAAAATTCTTTGCCCTGATCAGAATGGATATTTTTAGGTTTGTGCTTAGAATATTTGAATATATTCTTAATCGCTGCAACGATATCAGTTGATGATTTAGATTTAACTGCAGCGGCAAATGCAAACTTTGAAAATGTATCTATAACTGTGAGTAAGTAACGATTTCCTTCATTAAATTTCTGAAAGGGAATCATTTCAACCAAATCGATCTGCCAGGTATCATGTAGACCCTTTTGAACAAATTTTCTCCGAACAAAGTTTTTTCGAATTGGTTTATGTATTTCTGAAACAACTTGTTGTTTACTCATTTTATTGACATTGAATAATTACACAATTATTTCTCTATTGCTTTGGACACTGCTTAGATAGAACTGTTTGCTTATATTCATTTACATCTCGTTTTAGCTCTCTAGTCATTTTCTTAGAAATCTCAAAACATAATCGAGTTAAATCTATTTGTACATCTTGATCGTGAGAAGCATCTAAATCACTTAGTTGAATATCATATTTTTGTAGAGTTACACACTTAGGAACAATATGATTATAGTAAAGAAATGAAATTTGTTTTCTTAGTATTGTATTCCAACACAAAAATGTTGTAAAGAATATCCCTAATCTTAGGAATGAACGCCAAGATTCGCTATCAAACTCAATTTTATTACCAAATTGATTTATGATTAAAATGCACTGTTTATCTGATTTTCTAAATTTAAAATTACATTTAACTGTTGGAAGTAGTGGATGATCAATTATTGTATCCGGCATTAAAAATTCATACTGATCAAGTTTCAGCTGAATATATTCCTTGTATGTGATCAGTTGTATCCATTCATCTTTTTCTAATCCAATGAAGTTATGCTTGTTTTGCTGCATCCAGATCATTGGGGCAAATTTTCGAGAAGTAGAAAAACCACATTTAACTTTTAGATTATGTACTACATAGTATTCAAGACCAAAAATTAACTCGTGATCTTGTTTCTTTCTAGAATCTTTATTTCTTTTTGATTGAAGTGAGTCCATTTCCGATGGGTGCTTGTGTAACACTGACCGTAACTAACTATTGTGGCTCTATATAAAGCACTCGTTTTAGTATATCAATTCAGTCTGTTCAGTATCACCACACCGAAATGAGTAAAATTGACCGAAATACTTGTGTATTGGTTGACTTCCAATATTTAATTGGAAATAATAAACAAATTTTTATCAAAGAGTTAGCATTTATGCAGGCTGGATCTGTTGTCCCTAACGTGTTTCATTTTAAACCGCCATACAATATAAAAGAACTGGACGATGATACACGAAAAGCACATTTCACACTAAGGCAGAATGTAAATGGATTGGATTGGAGTGAAGGCGATATTCCGTATTTAAGTTTAATTGATATACTCACACCTCTCAATAGTTTTGCAACAGTAATTGTTCGTGGTGAAGCAAAAAGGCGATTTTTGTTAAAATATTTATCTAATAACATAATTGATATTGATATAGGGCAAAGCTTAGGTTCTTTACCTAATTACTTTACTAATTGTCGAATTCATAAAAAGTTACCAATTCGTTGTGCTGTAAATAATTTATTCAAGCTTTTTGTAATATTAGAAAATTCAAAATACGAAATATATTTTAATGGTGAATCTTACGTTTAAGTAATTAGTAATCGTTAGAAACTCTTCATGAGAAGACACTTAGATAACTTTGCAATAACAATGGATCAATTTAAACGTTTTTTTGGATTGGACCCTAATAAAAATGGATACATCAAACTAGTTTATTGTAATTACTGTGGATCTGATACACACTTGGAGACTGCTTGTGCAAAAAAGCGCGATCAAGAAAAACAAAAATAGATTTAGTTGATTTTTATTAGATTTAAAATAAACAATAACTAAAACACCGTCTTGTTTCATATATTGTAATTAAAAGTGAATAAAATGTATAAACAGTTTAGCCATCCATTCACAATGCTAATAAGTGGACCGTCAGGATCAGGAAAAACTACATTTTTAGAGAATCTTATCAATCAAAAAAATGATTTGATAAGTGTTTCTATTAATCGAATAATTTGGTGTTATGGTGAAGAGCATGCAAAACCTAGTTTTAAAGATATTGAATATTACAAAGGTGTTCCAGAAGAAATAGAAAATGAATCAAATGAACCAATTCTTATAATCTTGGATGATCTAATGATGGGTGCATTTAATAAAAATGTATGCGAACTGTTTACAAAAGGCTCACATCATCGAAACTTATCAGTAATAGTGGTCACTCAAAACATTTTTCATAAATCATCGCACACTAGAGATATTTCATTAAATACAAAATACATTGTAGTTTTCAAGAACCCCAGAGACAAACTTCAATTTCAATGTTTGGCCAGACAAATTTATCCTGAGAATTCAAATGAACTTTTCCGAATATATAAGGAAGTAACAGATGAACCTCATGGTTATTTACTGATTGATCTTACTCAGCGGATAAACGATCTTTTAAGATTTAGAACGGATATTTTTAATCCTGACTATTCGATTTGCTTTTGTGATGAAAATGGTTTACAAAAAGAGTCTAAAGCGCTTGAAAGCGAACAAACATTTGTTGTATGTTCTGAAAAAAGCTAGTAACAAACTTCGTACCGCTATTATTAGCAATAGTGACAATGAGTTAATAAAAACCCTAGCTGAGATTGTAAACAATACTCTGCAAGGAAATCATAAATTAACTAAAAATCGTCTTTACCTCATAAAAAAGTATAAAAATGCATTACGACATATTGCTTGTCCAAAGCGCTCAATACATTCAAAGAGAAAAGTTCTAATCCAAAAAGGAGGGTTCCTCCCAATAATAATTACATCGTTACTTTCCAGTATTTTCGGTAAATTACTACAACATGAATAGAAATGTAAGTAAACTAAGTAAAGTTATTGTTATGAATCCAAATACATATAGCAAGCTTTTAAAAAATGATAGAGGTGAAGAAATAATAAATTTAAAATTCCTACCTATAATAAATAATAAAAAGATAAGTGACTTTGATAAATGGATAAAAATACGACAAGAGCTTAACTGTTATCAACAGAAAAAAAGAAACAAGACCTGGAAACCTCAAACACCTTCACCTTCTTTACAACAAAGCAGTATAGGCACGCAAACTGTTGAAAATAATGATTTATTAGACATCAAGCCAAGCTCCTCAAATACATTTAAACTTGATCATCACGAATTAACAGATGAAATGCAAAATAGTCTGCTAAAAGCATTAAACGCAGACAAAGATTTTATGACCGACGCAAGCTCATCCCAGTCAAAACGGAAAATTTCTGACACGTCTTTCTCTGCTAACCCATCAAAAAAGAAAACTAGAATATCTAAACAGATTCCATCTAATCCAAGACTTCGAAAACTAAAAGTTAACCTTAGAAAGTTAAAAGCGGATGCAAATCATTTGCAGAATATTCAATATACTACAGGGCGAGAAAAGTTAAGCAGAGCTGTTCTCGCAGGAAAACCAATTCAAGTCGGTAAAAACAAAATTAATTGGATTTCACATAAATAAATTTATATTCAGATAAGCAACAATGAGTAACAAAAACGAGTTTTTTATCACATTATTAAGTAATAATTCGTTAAGTATTTTTCCTGATAACGTCAAGTGTGCATTTACAAACCTTGTTAATATACCTGAAAATGTAACCGAAGATTGGGAAGTTGGAATTACTGATTTGTATCTAAACAACTTACTAAACATTCAATCCACCGACAGTAAGTCAAATACAACGCTGTCCGAAAACAGAATACTTTTAGTATATACAGATATAATAAGACCACGATGTGTTGGAAATATAAGGTCACGATGCCTTCGAGTTTTACATTTCAAAGGTCAGGAATCTATGTTGCAGTTTACTAATACTGAGTACTATCCGCTTGAAACATGCTCACCTAAAGATATTTCCATTTTAATCACTGATTTAAGTGGTAATAAAATACCATTTGTTACCTCTACTAACCCTATATTCCTTACGCTGCACTTCAGAAAAAGGAGAGAAATACTATAAATAATGCTGTTTTAGTATCTCATTAATCATAATTAAAATTACCATCATGGAGAGACTTTATCATGATTATTATCTTAACCAGTGCGGTGGAGGCTTAAGCCATATTGGGACCCTTTACGTTTCACCAGGACTAGTTCAGCAGGGACGGGGAATTGGAAATTTTTTTAGTGGTCTTTTTAAATATATTAAACCACTTTTCTTATCAGGTGTCAATGCAGTTAAAAACCAACTTTTTGATACTGGAAACGCAGTTGTAAATGATTTCGGACGAAAACCTTTAAGAAATATTATTCAAGAACAAAGCAAAATTGCATTACAAAATCTGGCAAATAAAGCTATAAATAAGATGACACGATCTCAAAATGGATCGGGACAAAAAAGAAATAAAAAGAAGGCTGCAACTCGAAAACGAGTTCATTGTAAGTCTAAGCAAGGACGTCGACATACACAGACCGGCACAAGGAGAAAGAAGTCATTGAAAAGGATAACTGAACGTATAAAGGATATATTTACTAAAACAAAATGACTAATCACATAGAATGCATGAAAAGCGAACTTGATTTGTTTACTCCTCATCCAACTCAAAGTAGTATTTTGCGTACTGAAGAAGTTACATATAATCCAATTGCATCATTAGATTCAACTAGTTCAATTGAGTTTGTTTGTTTGGGGAATGGTGAATCATACAGAGACCTATCAAGTGTTTATCTAAGACTTGTAGTTCAACTAAAGGATCATACAAATAATAACATTACCGGTAATGCAGTTGGTGTTGTTAATAATATACTACATTCAATATTTAGAAGTTCATCGGTTTATCTAAATAACATTTTGGTGTCACAAAGTGATAATAATTATCATTATCGCTCATATTTGCAAACAATTCTTAACTACGGTAGTGATGCTACAACGAGTCACTTAACTACTCAGGGCTATTATCCTAACTATGTGAGGCAAAATATTACAACAGATGGATATCAGACGCTAAGACATATGTTTCAAAATAGCAATAAAGTGGAACTCTTTGGTAAAGTTCATGGAGATATTTTTAATCAACCTAAACTACTTATAAATAACGTTGATCTAAGGATAACCTTTAATATTGAGAAACCTGCATTTTATTTGCTGGAAACGGATACAGAATCAAATCTAAAAATATTGGAAGCACAGCTGTTTATGAATCATGTAACAGTTAATCCAAGCATTCTGCTTGCACATCATCATGTACTTCAAAACAAAAATGCTATATACCCATACAACAAAGTTGAAGTTAAGTCATTTACCCTCTATCCTGGAAACAACACACTTTCCATCGATAACGTGGTTATTGGACAACTACCAAATTTTATAGCGTTTTGCATGGTTAAAAACAGTGCCTATTCAGGACATCGTCGACAAGATCCATTCAAATTTGAGAATTTTAAAATTCAGCGATTTAATTTATTAGTTAATGGTGTACAAATTCCGTCACAAGCTCTTGAGTTTGATTACACAACTCCTGAGAGTAATCAAAGCGCTCGTGCATATAACATGCTCTTTAAAGCAAATGGAATAAACCATTATGATAGAGGCTTACAAATATCAAAGGAAATGTTTGATAGTGACAGTTTTATATTAGCATTTGACTTAACTGCTGATCGCTCAAATACAACGGTATGCTCAAATTTGATTTCACAAGGAACAATTCGTATTGAGGGTCGCTTTGCCCAAGCATTAAGTGAGGCTGTAACATGTCTTGTGTATTGTGAATACGATTCTATGATTGATATTGACAAGCATCGGAACATACGAAACATCTTGTAAAATGAATACCCTTCAAATACATAATTTACTATCGAGTAATGCATATACAAAACCAATTTTTAAGGGAGTTTTTCCATCAGATAAATTACCTTATCACATTTTTACTTATCCTGCGTTAATTATTGCTAATACCGATGGTTCTATGCAGGAGGGTACCCACTGGGTGGCCTTTTTCTTTGAAACTGCTCGAAAAGCAGAGTTTTTTGACTCTTATGGTCAATACCCTAAGCAAAAAGAGTTTATTAAATTTTTAAAAACAAATGCTAAAAAATTTGACTATAACAAACAACAAATTCAAGGGTTCTTTTCAAGTACATGTGGACATTATTGTTTGCTTTATGGACTATATAAATGCAAACGGAAAAAGCTAAAGTCATTCTTGAGCAACTTCAAAACTAAGGATTTTAATTTTAATGATAAGCTAGTTTTAACCTTGTTCAATTACAATTTTAAGAAAAATAAGAACAAAAAATAAAAGATTTAATTTGACATAATTTTGTTTGTTTATTGGGGGTCTTTTGTACACATACGCTTTCTTAATTTATAATAGCGAATCATTACATTCAAGGCATCATCTTGTAGTTTAGGCAGCATGTGACATGTACAGGTGTCAGGACCCTCAGTGGCTTCATCATCACTCCAAGGGCACAGTTTGTAGTGGAAACCGTACTTTGAATATATTAATTCCTTTTCCTCCAAGTCCTCCAATGTTGCCTTCAGGTATTTTAGTTGCTGCAAGTGCTCTTCAAAAATGGCCCCATCAAACTGGTAGAGGAATACTTCGATTTGCTTAGAGTGCATCTTGTACTGGTTGACTTAAGACTGGGTTGTGTACAATAAATGACTCTTATTTATATTTGAAAAATGACTAGAAAATTCATTATTCTGAACCCTTAAACTCGAATTGAGCGGTACTATATCGCCCCTCTTCTTTCCCTTTATATACAACATATAAAATACCATTTTCCTTTAACTTCTTATATGGTGTCTTTGTTGAAAATTTTGTAACAAATCCTTTAGGTAAAAATATCCAAAGACATTTGCCATCCTTGTCTTTCAAGTAAATAGCTATTTTTTCTCCAAAACAAGTTTTTTTCAGTTGACAATCCGTGATGACATACTCTTCTCCCACCAACAGGTTCTCTACCTTTGTGTAACCAATCACGTCCTTTACGCCGTTTAGGGTTTCTAGGAACGCCTGTATGCATATGGGCGTGTTGGATTATATATTTAACTACAAACAAGTATACATACCATTATTGAATAGGTGTGGTGGTTTAAGATCGAAATGGTTGCGGAGTTTAACTAGATGTTACTAAGTGATGTGTTCATTGAATCACCTCTTTTATACCAAATTAGATAGTACATACTCATTTTATGTATGTACTTGATCCTTTAATTAACCAATCGTGTCACTTTAAATATTTGATAGTCCACGATTGGTTCGAAAAACATAATACGAAATAAATGTTTAACAAAAAGAGATGTCACTACTATGACTAGGTTCTTAGTTTATTATATACTGAATTATTTCTTAAATATATATGTATATATATATATATATAAATAAATTATATATAATAAGTATGTGGTCCATTGAAAGTTATAAAGAACACTTTGATGAATTTTCTTTAAAAAGTGAATCAAAATAGAAAACTGTTTAGTTGGATTTCATCATCAAGATGGAGAAGTTTACTTGCGAGCTGTGTAATAATAAACCGTTTACTCGAAAAAGCAGTTTAAAAACCCATGTTTTAAAGGCGCATAACTTCAGTCGAGAGAAAGCAGCAACAACTTATTATTTGTGCTATTTATGCAATAATTGGGTTACATTCTATAGTCAATACGATTTTAAAATGCATATGCTACTTAAGCATAACGCCGAACTTAAAAAAATAAACAGCAAGATGAGATAAAATTCCAGTACGAAATGTTTGTTTCTTTTTAAAGTGATCTATAGATTGTATACAATTTATTGGTATGACGAGTTCAACCTTCGAGTAAGTATAATCATAGACAAAATTGATTTTTAAAAATTCGTTTACTTTATAATATTCCTATTAACATAAATAATAAAAAGAAATAGTACATTCCTTTAAATACATTAGCAAGTGAGTATTTCCTCTGTGTTTTGTTATTAAGAGACACACATTTCAAAAACAGCAGGTTCCCACCCTCTTTTAAAAAAGGTTGACATGAGGTCATAAAATTCATAGACAAGGGTGACAGGGTATTTGTAAAATCTGAAAGTGAAAAGTGTGGTAGTTTATGTTTCTGCCCAATAAAAATGTCGAACACCAGATTATTAAATTTGATATACTTTATTTATATTTTTTAAATGTGATACGGTAGGTATAATTAAAAGGATTATTAAACAGGTGGTAAGCCAAGACTAGCTCTTCTTTCAACTTGGATTACATCATGAAGAAATTCCTCATCTTCTGGACTGGGGGCGGCGAAGCGTAGCATGTATTCACAGTATTGCGCCGATGCTACAATTTCGTTATCTTGTGAATCGGGCATGTAGCGTTTAATTTTGGTCGAATGACTCTCTTCCTCAGCCATAACAACGTCAGCACTGTCCGTTGAATGACTCTCTTGCTCTACCATAAAATCGTCAGCATTGTCCGATAGTAGTTGTTGCGATGATATTGGTCTGTGGGTACAAAAGCCACAATCGCAAGGACCCATTTCGGCCACACATACTCTTTGTCCGCATTCGTGGATGATCGATAACCAATTATCCATTATTGGATTGCGCTCGCCCTCTGTATTTGAATACAAAAATTCAGCGGTTTGGTCACCAAATAGAAGAGATGTATTATTGAAGTCATCAGGCTGCTTTTGGGTTGACGTTGTCGTGGGTTCGAAGGAGTCTTCGTGTTGTTGTGAGGTGTTGGTGGCACCCTCAGGCTTATAATCCTCAGGTTGGGTTGAAGAGGGGGTGGCGTCAGACGAGTCTTCCTGAAGTGGAGGTATCGGACTGTTGCGATCGCCAGGTTTGTTTGGTGGTGTCTTCAAAAGGTCGATGGAGTCTTCAGAGTCCGAGTCGATGAAAATGATTTCCATGCTTTCCTCTTGGTTCATGATGATGTTTGTAAGTCAAGTGTTTGCTTGTTTCTATCGTAATGTTATTCGTATCAAGGAATTTATACAGTTTTGAAATGAGTTAGCGATGTTGCACTGTAGCAGGTAGTTGAAAATGCAACCCTAAATAGAGAGAGTCATTTTCATTGGGTGAGGTTGCAATAGAAAACCGGTCATTTTGTATTCCCTCCCTCCATTTTTGTAATAGAAGTGATGTAATTGGCTGTAGTGAGGGTATAGGGTTCATACCCCGATGGTAGCTCATGAGTTGTGGGATCAGCTTAGCTTTAGCTTAAAGTAGTAAGAAAATAGGACAGCGGAACATTGGACTGTGGGAAGTGCTATTATGAAATATTCACGAAATGGGGGGGGGGGGGGGGGGTGTTAATTTTTTTTTCTTAAAACGCGAAAAATCTGTGTTTGCGGGTAGTAGTAAGAAAATAGGATATGTAACCGCACCTTTTACGCATGAGTTGACATTTTCATTTCAAGGCCTCCGCATTCCCTTTTCATTTGGAATAGGCTGCTTATAATTCGTTTCACTACTTCCACTTCTTTCACACGCTTGACGCCACAGTACAATCATTGTTACCTATTTCAACTGCTACATTTATTATTTTTAAAAAAAATTCTTGAAATGCACCATATCCTTCATTTTATTTCCTTTACTTTCGTATATTACCAACAGATGCCGCCACAGTACAATCATTCTTTCCTAGTACAACTGATTGTTTCAAAATTCCCTAGTTCAACTGTTTGTTTCAATATTTAAAGAGCACAATGCTTTAAATGCATCATATCCTTTACCTCGATATCTTACACAAGGATGGCGCTACAGTAAAATCATGTTCACCTTTCTTGCGAACAGATGGCGCCACTATTTCGTAACCGCTCTATACAATGTTTCGTGAACCTAATGTGATCTTGTAAAGGGAATTTTAAAGTGCGTTGTATATTGTGCGTTCTGTGCAACAGGTGGCGTCACAAAAGCTTTACGGCTTCGCCGACAGATGGCGCCCTAAAGCTTTGCACTTTTTCGCCGACAGATGGCGCCCCAAAGCGTTGCACTTTTTTGCCGACAGATGGCGCCACTGTGCCAGGCCCAAATTCCCGTTATCCTATTTTCTTACTACTACCCGCAAACACAGATTTTTCGCGTTTTAAGAAAAAAAAAATTTTGATTCAAATTCCAGAGGAGCATTAAGAAACCTGCCTCATACTCGAATCAACGAGAATTTTCGTCCTGCTTTACTAAATTTCTGAATGAAAGGCGATAGCGCTTGTAAACTTGGCTGAAGAGCTAGTTTATTTTTAAGTTTCGAAAATTCTGGCTGAAATTCGCTTCTTTGAACTATTTCCATTAGTTTCAGCGCCGATAGTTGTAACTCCTGCGCACTCAGCTGCAGTGAGTCTGAGCGAGATTTTGAAATATTGAAAAATCTGTAAACATATGCGAATACTCTAAGTAGCTTGGCATATGATGAAATTCGACAAATGATATTTGTGAGTCTGGTTTCGAGACTACATGCACTTGGGTACATTTTCTCGATTCATAGTTTATAATCTCATGCGATATGGAAAAGTGAGGATTCTTTGGCCAACTGGATTCCGTTTCATAAAGAAATTGTGGACCTTCGAGCCAAGTCGATTTAATCAGTTCCTGAACCTTGCAGCCACGAGATGCAATATCTGCTGGGTTCGATTGTGATGGCACATGTCGCCAAGCTATACCTTCGGACAGTTCCTGGATTGCTGCCACTCTATTTGCCACAAAGACGGCAAGAGTAGAAGGCGGCGTATTGATCCAATGTAGGGTGATTTCTGAGTCCGTCCAGAAATGCACACTCTCGATTCGACATGTATCCAAGACTTGTTTGACGTATGCCCATAGTTGAGTCAAAAGAACTGCGGCACATAATTCAAGTCGCGGAATAGACTTAGTTTTAAGTGGGCCACTCTTGCTTTTGCTGATAGTAATCGGCAGAAAACTTCGCCGTTGTAAGTGGCGCGAATATACAAGCAGCATCCAAACGCATGACTGGATGCATCCGAAAACCCATGAACTTGTATTTCCGACCACCCACTGGCATAAGTATATCGTGGGATATTTATGAGGTGGACATCCAACAGATTGTGAACAAGTTTTCCCATTTTGAATGTAATGACATGGGAACAGTTTCATCCCACTGAAGTTGCAATCTCCAAAGTTCTTAAAGCAATATAGTTGCATTTATGCTGATGGGTCATATTAAGCCAAGAGGATCGAACAGGCGCGCAGTTACAGAGAGAATATAGCGCTTTGTAGAGACTAATTCAGCAAAACTATTATCCAAATGATAATGAAACATGTCTGTTTTTGGAGTCCATCGCATACCCAATGTTTTAGTCGAATCGGCATCATTGAAACACATAGTCTTTTCTGAGTGTTTTGATTCCAACAATTGTGGATGATTTGAAAACCATTTGGCTAACTGGAAACCGGCTGATTCCAGAATCTGCGATACCTGAGCAATGATAGCTTCAGCGTGTCAAGATCATCAGCGCCAGTGAGCATATCATCCACATAAAAATCACAACAGATGACTTTAGATCCGATTGCATGAGTATCCTTGTGTCGAAGACCAAGTTCAGGCAAACAGCGAATGGCAAGGAATGGGGCTGCAGAGGTACCATAGGTGACCGTATTTAGCCGACAAATTTTAAGATCGTCTGATGGGTTCTCTCTCCAAATGATGAGTTGAGAATTCCGATCACTTCCAGCCACCATAACTTGACTATACATTTTTGCAATATCTGCCGTTAAGGCATATACGTTCAAGCGAAATCGTATTAATGATAAAAATAATTCCCTCTGAATAGTTGGTCCCACCATTAATATGTCATTTAGAGACTTTCCAGAAGTTGTTTTGCACGATTCATCAAAAACAGCTCGGAGCTTGGTGGAACTACTATCAGGCCTCAGGACCCACTGATGTGGAATGAAATAATGTTGTCCTGGTGGAATTTTATTGTCTGTTTCAGACAATACTCCAAATACTCTTTCATAAACTCGAGATACATTTTATATAGTGCAGTATCTTTGGAAATTCTGCGTTCCAGGGATAAAAATCGTCGTTTTGCAATTTCGAAGGAGGAACCGAGGGTGTTAGGATCCCCACTAAAATGCAATCTGACTTGAAAGTGACCATTTTCCAAATTGAGAACCTTGTTCTTAAAGTCCTCTTCACAAGCCAATTGCTCCATTCTTACAACGTGTCGATTCAAATCAAATTGTAAATCCAATTGAGTGATTGAAAACCAATTGATTTATTGACCAAATTGCAAACACAACAACAACACATTTTTGTTTAAAAATGGATCCCCCACGAGCAAACATTATCGCAGCACCAGCTAAGATCTTGTTAAACGAACAAAGTCTCAGCCAGCTTTTGCAACAAATTCGTAATGTACCAATCTTTGAAGGCGACCCGGTTGCTTTGGCTCCATTTATAAGAAGGATTGACTACTTACTCCAACTATATGGCACAAACAACGAGCGTCAACAGAGCATAATCTTTGGGGCAATTGAGATCCAGATATCAGGCGAAGCACAGAAGTTATTACAAATGTGGCAGATCAACGATTGGGCCGGGCTAAGGCAAGCCCTTATCTCTGAGTACAAAACGCAAACACCTGTTGAAGAACTGCTAAGCGTGGGATGACACGTTCAATTTCTACCGACAATTTCTAGCCGCAATATTGTTGGGCGAATTCGGCGAACACGGCAAATTCGGCAAATACCTAACATCAATAACAAAAAAATGCTGAATATCATTGAAAATTTGGTATTTCTGCAGATTTTTGTTGACATTAACAACAAAAAAGGTCACACTGGCTGTTGGCGACATCTGATAAAATTCAAATTGGTAAATTTGAAAGGAAATACCTCCAATTTTGCCTCATTTTTCTTGTGTGCAAACAAATTTAATCTTCTGTAAATAGTACGACAACATCCTTTTGTCTGGGGCGCCTTTTCAATTTTTTAAATAGAAACAGCATAACAATCTTCTCAGGGCAGCCAATTGAAGACATCCCCTTTTAGGTTGCGTTTTTATTCCTTGCAGTGAATGAAGCACAACCGAACCCATACGTACTAATATTCATCAACATTACAAGCCAAATGGATTTAACCATGTCTGTAATATGTACGGATAGAATCGGACTGTCGCACAATCAATCATCTTGTGGCTTGACTAGACGAATATTACAAGAAGACTGACCTATTGGGCAGCTCAAAAATCAAACAGCTTGTATTTTTCATTGGAAAAATCTATTTTTTTTTTTCAAAATTAATGCATATATTACAGAAAATTGCATTTTAATCATGGCAATAATTAAATGAGTTACATGCAAAGTGTACAAAGCAAGATATGAGAAATTTATTCTAATTAAGTGCAGGCCAAAAATGTAAACAAACACAGCAGCCATAGAAAATTGCTGTCTAGCGACAATATTGATTCTACCAAATACAATTCTGCTAGCTGCTCTGCCGTCAGCAGCAATTTATTGTGCGGCGAATTCAACAGATGTCCGTCTCGCTCTCACCCATATTGATTCCCATAAGAGCAAAATTGATGTTAGAAATTGTCGGTAGAAATTGAACGTGTCATTCCAGCCTAAGACGACTATACAACACAAACAACCAAGGAAACCTCCGTTAGTTCTGCGGCGATGTCGAAGGAAAGATGCTCATCAGTAATAAGTTAGAGTTAGAAGGTAATGCTGAAAACTCAATATTGTATACAAACTCCATGACAAATACAGTGAAAAATCCAAGTGGCTCAAATGGAAGGCTATTATGAAGATATAGATCGTGTTATCAATAATAAAGTGGAGAAGTCAAAATTTAATAATACTATTAACCATTCAAAAAACACTCACCCACAGCTTACTAACCAATATAATCCCAATTATCCACCACAGAGTTTTTACTCAAACAGACCAAACTTATTCACACCCTCCCTCGAACAGACAAACTAATATCAGTTCAGGTCAATATAAAGGACAAATACAAGAATTCAGACAGAATTTACAGCAAGGACAAATGAACAATCCAGACAATTATAATCAAGGTGGTACAATACCAAATCAACCCTTTTAACGCATGAGGGAAAATTTTAGTGACTTACGAAAAATGCAGATTAATGAATACTATCAACAAGCAGAATGTAACGACCAGCAAGAACAGGACGACTATCAGCTAGATCAGGGTGATGAAATCAATCACGGAAATTTTCAAATGAACGCCTCGGGACAAATAACTACATAGAAATCATGATAAACAACAGACGCTACAGGTGTCTTATTGATACAGGATCATCAATTAATATGATGAGAGCCAATTTTCTTAACTTACCAGTTCTTATAAAATCAACTTCCATTAGAACTATGACTGGTATTTCAAAATTAAATCATTATATGTCAATTGCACCAAATAAACTCTTTACACAAAACCAGATATTCTTTATATACGACTTTTCACCTCACTATGATTTACTGTTAGGCAGAAATTTATTAATAGCAAACGGTGCTATTATTGATTTTATCTCGGGAATAACAGTAATAAGCGAAAGAACATTTACACACTGAAATGTAAGTTTTGATCCAAATGCAGAAAGGAACTTCAGAAATTGTCTTCAACCTGGAGAACATACAAAAGAAATAAATTATGCGATAAGCAACGAAATCACTACTGGACAAGATTACGGAGTGGATCATCTAAACGATAAAGAAAAAACAAAACTATTAAACTTACTAAGAAATTTCAGTGACAAACAATATCGGGAAAGTGACGATTTGACATTGACGAGTATTGTTAAGCACGAAATTAACACCAAACACGAAAACCCTGTGTATAAAAAACCATAAAGCTATCCATTTGCTTTTGAAGAAGAAATTGAAAAACAAATTAAGGATATGTTAAACCGAGGTATAATTCGGCATAGCCAATCACCTTATTGTAGCCCATTAAGGGTTGTACCAAAAAAGAAAGACGCTTCAGGAAAATACAAGTTTAGACTTGTTGTAGATTACAGAGGACTAAACGACATAACTATCGATGACAAATTTCCAATAACAAATATGGATGAAATTTTGGGAAAACTCGGACTATGTTTATAATTCACTACAATTGATTTAGCCAAAGGCTTCCATCAGATTGAAATGGATCAAAATTCCATTAACAAAAGAGCTTTCTCAACGAAGTTTGGGCATTATGAGTTTACTCGGATGCCATTCGGACTAAATAATGCACCATCTACTTTCCAGAGGTGTATGAATCACTTTTTGAGAGATCTAATTGGTAAACACTGCCTTGTGTACTTGGATGACATTATTGTATTTTCCACGTCTCTTGAAGAACATTTGAACTCACTTAAATTAGTGTTTGAGCGATTAAGGCAAGCAAATTTAAAATTACTGCACGACAAATGCGAGTTTTTGAAACGAGAAGCAGAATTTTTGGGTCACATAATAGAGCCAGATGGTGTAAAACCAAATCCAGACAAAGTCAAAGCCATATACAATATTATTCATACGCGTGAGGACACGCTTTACTTTAAGTGTGGAGGAGTGACATATCCAATATTCACCTTACCCTTTTTACCATATTCATACACACTGTGGCAACCTTTTTTACATTATTCATGCCCACTGTATTTCAAACCACGAGATTTGCGCAAATAAGCAGAGAAGTTCAACATAAACAAAAGAGTTTTGCATAAACAAAACTGGGCGCAAATCCCGCTCCCAAACTGAATCATAACAATCTGACCAAT
This sequence comes from Lordiphosa fenestrarum, assembly GCA_035044985.1. Taxonomy (NCBI): domain Eukaryota; kingdom Metazoa; phylum Arthropoda; class Insecta; order Diptera; family Drosophilidae; genus Lordiphosa; species Lordiphosa fenestrarum. The sequence continues at coordinate 82,755 of JAWNNO010001886.1, forward strand.
CAGAAGATGCCAACATAGGTAGGTAGGTAGTTCCGGCTGACCCCATATGGGGTCACACATAGACCTTAGGGTCCCTAATGAGGTCGGGTGATTATTTGGGTACGTTTGGCTTAGAAGTCCAGGAGGATTCTTGACGTTTTGGCAAATGCCAATAACTGTTTTGGGGGCCTCTTGGCCGCTTCCTCCAAAGAAGAGAACCGTGGGGTGTGCGGAATTTGTAATCTTGTCGTGGCAATTGCTGGGCAGCTGCAAATTAGATGTTCTAGAGTTTCTGCGACTCCAGGTTCCATACATTTCCTGCAGGTGTCCTCTGTTGTTATGCCTAGCTTTATCGCATGAGCGGCTGCTAGGCAGTGTCCCGTTAGTATGCCAATGAGCAGTCTACAGTCTCTTCTCTGGAGCTGTAGCAGATAGTGCGTAAGTTTTTTGTCTCTTGTCTTGCACATAATTTTAGAGATTCTGCATCCGCTGGTGTTTTCCCACCTTACCTCCGCTTCTTTCTCTGCTATCTCTTCCATCTTGCTATGAAGCTTCTGTATGGAGATAGGTATGTTTAGTGTTTCTTCTTACGACTCCGGCCTTTGCAAGACTGTCTGCCATCTCGTTTCCGTCGATGCCCCGGTGGCTGGGAATCCAGTAGATTTGCACCTTTCTGAAGATGCTGAGGGAATCTAGCGCTTCCCTGCTCGCCAGGACATTTCTGGAGTTGATGGAGTGTCCTTGCATTGCCTTGATTGCAGCTTGGCTGTCCACGAAGATATTTATTTGCTACGCTGCTTTCCTTATTGCGAAGACTTCCGCCTGGAATATGGTGCAGTGGTTTGGCAGTTTGTATGAGAGCTTTATTTCTGGCTCTGCACAGTATACGGCGGCTCCGACTCCTAGGTCCATCTTTGAGCCGTCTGTAAAGAGGTGCGTTGCTTCTTGGGCCAGTCCTGTACGCCAGTCTTCTGGTCCCAATAGTGCAGATGTGCATATTGGGTTGATCTTTGGGATAATGTAGTCCGTGCTACTATTGATCTCTCTACCAACTATGCTGTGTCCATAGCTTTGTAGCGCCATGGTGCCTGTCGCACATAGACTTTGGGCGGTCTTTTGTGCCAGAAGGCGTGCTCGGATGTCCAAAGGGTTGACACCTAAGATGTGTTATAATACTTTGGTTGGAGTGGACCTCAGCGCCCCCTTAATACAGACCAGTGCCTGTCGCTGGGTCTTCTCCATCAGCTTTAGGTATTTGGTTTTCTGGTTTCATACCAGTATGCCGTGTAGCAGTATTGGTCGTATTACTGAAATTAAAAGACAGAGCATCAGACTTGGTGATAGGCCCCAAGTGCTACTCAGCATCTTCTGGGATGCATATAGTGCGTTGGGCGCCTTCTTCACTCTTTCTTCCACATTCGCCTTCCATGACAGTTTACTATCGATTACTGCTCCAAGGTATTTAGCGTTATTCTTTGGTGTTAGTGTTATTCCATTTATCTTTGGTGGAATCCATGGCGGTACCTTGTATCTCGTGGTAAAGAGAATGAAGTCCGTCTTCTCCGCATTAATACTAAGTCCGGCTTCTGTGGCCCATTTTAGTATATCTTTGAGTGTAGAGTCCATGATTGAGCTGAGAGTCGATGGACATTTTCCGATGATAATTATGCATATGTCGTCGGCATATGCAGTTATCTTGGGTGCTTTCCTGCGAAAGTTTGTTAGCAGTTCGTTAACCACAAGGTTCCATAGAAGGGGTGACAGAACTCCGCCTTGAGGCGTGCCGCCGTGTGCCTCCTTCGTCATGGTTGTGGTACCCCACTCGGCTTGTACTCTTCTGCAGCTCAGCAGGTTGTATATCCACAAGTCCAAAGCCTCATGTATTGATACAGCTCTTAGGCTGCGCATTATCGCCTCCGTGGAGACGTTGTTGAATGCACCAGATATGTCAAGGAATGCTCCCAAGGCATACTCTTTATGGTACATTGCTTTCTCGATGGTGGCTACTAGGGAGTGTAGCGCTGTTTCCACCGATTTCCCTTTCGTGTATGCGTGTTGGTTGTTCTCCAAGGTCAGGTTCATGCCTTCTCTTATGTGGAGATCAAGTAATTTTTCCATTGTTTTAAGCAGGAATGAGGTGAGGCTAATGGGCCTGTAGTCTTTTGGCTGCACGTGACTGCATTTCCCCGCTTTGGGTGGGAACACAACACTGGCTGTCCTCCAGGCCACAGGTACATAGCCCCACCCCAGGCAGGCTTCAAAAATGGACTGTAGCCAAACCTTTTGTCGTTTTTAGCATGGCGGGAATTAGATGCCAACATAGCTAGCATAAACAATTGACCATTCCTTTGTTCTTGCCACATGCAAGATGTCACGTACGCCAAAGCGTCTTTAATTCCTTTAAATAGAACATAATCCACAGATTGTACTTTAGTCTTAATTTGATCATCCAACCACACACATGGAGTGAAATAAAAGAACATAAAACTGAATCTATTTATCTTTTTATTTTTTATTGAGTTTGGAACTCACAATTATATATACTTTATGGGGTCGGATATATTTCCTTCTCCCTGTTACATACATTCGCACAACTTCATGATCCCCTTTTTCCCATTTTCAATGGGAACAGGGTATAAAGAGGAAAAAAATGTCGTCAGCTTGTGTGGTCGACTCGGACATATCGCTGCCAATGGTCGCCAAAACAAAATAGTGAGAGTGGCGACAAAGACAAAAAGTCGCACTCTGTGTTAGCAGGTGCACGCAAAAATGGCGGATTTGCTAAGAATGTTTGGTGCCTGGATTGTTGAGAGACAGCTCACTTGTGTTGTGAACGATCGTGTTTTATGGATTTCAAAGAACATAAATAAAGATTTTGTTGGCCGGGAACGATTATATTGAAGCCAACTGGCGCTTTACAGTGTGATGAATTGGCATAATAACACAATTGATTTGGTTGATGTAAAAGACCTGCAATGTAATTGTATATCAGTTGCAAATGTAATCCAAAAGGGACTCAGTGTCAAATTCGAAAAAAAACAGTGCAACCATAGGAAATCGCAACGCCGATATTGTTTAGGTTGCCAACTAGCAACAAGATTTGTTTTTGTTTGAGGCAAACAACTGAAAATCTTTTTGGTGCGCACACGAAATTAATAGAAGTTATAAATTGGCACAATAGTTTCGGACATCCAAATAATGCAAGCCGGAATATAAAAGGAGAGCGTTAGTTAAAGTCGGCCCTGACCGACTTCGATAAGGGGAATAAGTTTTTAATATCCTTGACTTGATCTACGTGCAGACAATACTAGTCTTAATTTAAAATTTGGTTGCTCTAGCTCTTCTAGTCTCCGAGAACGAGGTGCACAGACAGGCGGACAAGGCTATATCGGTATAGCCTCGGCTGTTGATGCTGATCAAGAATATAGAGAGTTTATGGAGTCGGAGATGCTTCCTTCTGCCTGTTACATTCATTTTCACGACTTTAGTATTTTATACTTTTATAAACTTTATATAAAAGGATTATAAAGAAAAACAGTGCTTTGATCTCAAGGATATTGAGTGCTAAACGTGTGCAAAATGTAAAATAGCCACAAATCAGTTTCAAAAAAAGGCGGAAAGTCGTGCCAAAGAAGTGCTAGAATTGGTGCACACAGACATTTGTGGCCATAAGAACCGAAATTCTGTGGGAGGTACACGTTATTTCGCCACATTTATCGATGACTGATCGCTCTCATGTGTATATGTGATTTTTGAAAACGAGTGATGAAATTGTTGAGACATTCAAAGTATGCACATTAGAGTGGGTCAATTTGTATGGACTAAAAAAATTCTCCAAGCGGTTATTAAAATTGTAATCTACGATGAATTCTAAGAAGGTTTGCCCAAGAAACCATGTGTCTAAAATCAAAATCTAGTTTCCCATTTTTACCAAGAAACTTTTCGTTTCGTAATGGGCTAAAATTAAGACGAACAAGTTAGAATGTAGATCAAGACTGACTATAATACACTCTGTACCTCCCACAGATTGTGCCACCAAGCATACTTTATTTTTCCTCATAACTCGACAACCGTTCATTCGATCTTTTCCAATCCTTTGGCGGATCGGTAAAAAGTCCTGACTACTAAATATGTCAAGAAGGTACGCACCATCTATCTTCAAAACTGTGGGAGATATGACGTTTTTTCTAAATTGTGATCTTTAAAAATTTCCCACTCTATTGTCTCGATAAAGGATTTTGAGCAGAGGCTATAAATACATCAGCTTACCTGCGACATCGCTCAAAGCGAGGTGGGCGTGTTCTTTGGAGTTTCATCCAAGGTGTTTATCAATTTAGACAAACACTACACGAGTTCGGTATTGGACATGTGTAGTGCAGCGGTTTGTGTATTATCCTGCTTAGCCAGAGGTCGTGGGTTCGTTCACACCTCGGGACATCTACTGAATAAGTTTTTTCCCATACATAAAAAAATGTATATACCCGGTCACCTGTGAAGTAACATGCGGCGTTAAACTGTGGTTCCTTTTCTCTTTTGCGAAAATTTTTGGCTTACAAGCCATGGTCAGTTGTAGTATAGTCAATTGATTTTTGTTTTAGTTCGGTGGACGGAGTGAGAGCTGTGTTACGAGTTCTTCGGGGAAGATGACTGCTCTAGTGCCTTCTTCCGTTTTTAAACCGTCTGTATAGATAAGAGCTCGTTCTCCCTGATAGTAGTGTCTTGCTTCCATTCCTCTCTCTCCGGGAACCATGTTGCAAAGATGTTATTCCAGTTTTGAGTCTTTTTAGTCACTTCCCCTTGCTTCTGCATTTGTTTCTACTTCCTGATACTGCTGTGGCCTTAAGTATACGCTTAAGAAAATTAAGTTCCCGGAGGCTTTGTGTTTATAGTTTAAGAAAGTTCACCCATACTGTTACTTGAGAATTACAAATTTAAAATAAACAACAAAATATTTCTTAAATATTTTAGTCATAAAAGCGTACTACGATGAAAAGTAATATATTTACACTTTTCATTGTTGAGAGGCAGACTGTTGATCTTGCACCAATTATTATGAGGGTTTATGTCCCTTAGAAGAAGAAGAGGTGATAATAGGTCATCATAAGACCGGCAGAGCTTAAGATTATCCGCATACTTTAGCACATGAGAATGAGACAACACTGTTGGAATATCATTAACAAATAGGTTGAAGAGCAGAGGTCCAAGATGGCTGCCTTGGGGAATACCAGAGAATACACAAATGGATGCAGAAAACAGAAAACTTGTTTACAAACCCCATATTGACAAGAGTTGTAAACTCAAGCAAGTTAGATTCGACTGGACGTTTTTTTCATAAATCCATGTTGTGATGCTGTAGTTGAGAAGTGATCAGAGACTCGAAAATTTTAGGAATTGCCGATAGCTTGGAAGTGCGCCTGTAATTTGACACTACATCGATTGGAAATCGGAATGTTAAACGTATCAAGTTCTATATCAATTTTTAAAGTAGAATGGTAAACATCCTCAGGGACTGGTAGAGGTGGCACTCTAGATACCACAGAGTTGGGGACATCATTGGTAAACGCAAGATCAAGGAGCCTATGCATACCATTCGAAATGCAGTTTATCTGGCATAAAAAAGCTCGGTCCTAAAATCTACAAAGTCATGTTGATCAGATGGGTAAAGCTCATTTGAGTTTTTACAAGGTGACCAAGATAAATGAGGAATATTGAAGTCACCACCAACTACTAAGCGGTCACAATCTCCTAATAGAGCTGGTATTCGCTGAATTTGTTCAGCATGAAATGTTGGATGAAGAGTCATATGGGATTTCTTGAGATGCCCAAACAGCGTTAACAACAATAAAAACTACACCACCACGTCGATTAGGACGATCATGTCTGTACACAAAGTAGTTATCATTCAGGATTTCGAAATTGTCAATGTCAGGATAGAGCGATGTCTCACAAAAAGCTACAGCATCATGTGTTAAAGTCGCACTATTGCTTTATAAAAAACTAATCTTATCGTGCTGGCCATTGACATTATGAAATCAGATAGACAAAGGATTAAGTTTTATAAGTTTTTTGAAATAGGGACAGATGAGGATGTATTAATTGCAGTTGTATGCTTGTTTAAGCGAACTGTAAAAATGTGAGCTAATGTATTCTCAGGCCAGAAAGATGGAACCATCGCTCTGGCGATATATGCGTAAGGCATCGTGTTTTTAAATGAGGAGAATTTTCTATTAGCCTTAAAGTTAATTTTTCGAACCACTATCTCATCATCATTGGATGTATTTGGGCTAGAACATATATATTGTCTGACTAGATCATCCGTAGCAGTAGCCATGAATCGGGATACAAATATGGTCAAAAGAGGTGCCACAGCTGTTGGCACTGGACAAGGTATGGAGCTAGCAGTTCTCGCAGAAGAAAATCCAGCCGACCCAAAAGCTCAACCAGCGCTAGCAAGTGCAACTCTTGAGCAGGCGACGGGAACTGTAGCAGGAATCAGAGCCGGAATGGCACTAGGAACAGCTGGAGGGTTGGCAGCAGGAGCAGAAAAAGCATCAGCTGGTGCGAGACTTAAGCAGGCCGCCGGATCTGAAGCAGGAATGGAAGCCGGAAATACAGCAGGAACAGCAGGAGGGTTGGCAGCTGGAACAGAAACAGCATTAGCAAGTGCTAGACTTGAACTGGCCGGAAATACAGCAGGAACAGCAGGAAGGTTGGCAGCTGGAACAGAAACAGCATTACCAAGTGCAATACTTGAACTGGCAGCAGGACCAGTGGCAGGAACAGTGGCAGCCCTAATCGCATCAGAAGCAGTTTTAGAAGGATCCGCTTGAGGACTTATAGCAGGGACAGAAGCCGAAGCAGTCGCAAGAAGACGACACGACCTCTTCTAGTAGCACGGGCGTAACTCGCCGTTTCCAGGGTTAGTCACAGATATTATTTATGTCTGGGACGCTTGGTTCGGTTGATTGCTGCAATCGTTTCCCCCGCCCAAGGAAGTAGACACGTAGAAGTTTGTAATTAGGAAAGGATTTATTGCTATTGTTCTCGTGGTGCACCTGATAATTGTTCGTGCTTCGTGGTAGTTCTCTGATGGATTCAGTGCGCTGATCTTGGTGGACTGGGCCAGGGGCCGGTCTATGTTGGTTCTACTCTTTCTTGATCCGTGGGAGCTATCCCGTTTTGCTCGCGCCGTTGTCGGAACGCGTTTACGCGGGACCGTCGTGGCAGTCCGGACGGATGCAGTGCGTCGCCCTTGGAGGACGGGGTCAGGAGCCAATTCGGAAACTGCCTGCGGCTCACCCACCGCCGATGCGGAAATCGCACGTTGGGAGTCGAACTGGGCAAGCGTCAGGGCTATTCCACGGGGAATCCTGTCCAGACACAGATGCCGATTCGGAAATCGAACATCGGGAGCCAACCAACGCCGATTCGGAAATCGCACTATTGGTTCCATTGTCTGGGAACTGCTTTTAGAGGGGGAAAGTGAGACTAGATTAAATTACCAAGATGTTGACTCGACCGATGCCGCGCACTAAGTGAAGTGCTAGTGCGATTGGGCTCGTCTTTTATAGGCCGCTGAGTGCTGCTGGCGTAGGCAGCGCAGTCGATGAAAATCATTGATAGGCCTCGTCAGCTGTTAGTCATTGATCGTCGCGATGGCTGCCCAGCTGTTGTGCTATCGATGGCCATGACCATGGCGCGCGTTGGTTTTTTGGCGCGTGTATTCGAAATGGCCATTGAACTTATATTTACGTTTGTATTTAAGTGTGCACGCCGCTGGGGCATCGCAGAATATTTGGATTAGCAACAGGGACCGATGAAGAAGCGGTAGGACAAACGATGGCTTGATCGGTAGCCGGTTTGCCATCAGTAGCAAGTGTAATGGCCCCCATTGGTTTTTACTTTATTTCTTAAATTATATTTTTTTATCGCTAATTCGTAATACTAAATGCGATAAAAAAAAGTGCGCAATCGACTTAGGAGTGTTATAGCAATAAGCTCGCTTAGTCTGCTGCGACCTTGTGCTGCGACCTTGCTGTGCGCCAATATGCTAACGCCTACGTCAGCGCAGCCAACTTCGCAAAGCAACAAGTGCATTTCCGCCCTCCCCAAAAGATATATAAACGGCCTTGGCGGTTGCTAGCATTCTCTTTGCTGAAAAATCCAACGGACATAAAGGTTGCCTCATTGGTCAAGTCACCATTCAATTGAACTCCATACTTTTCAATAAAATACTGGAGCATCTTTTTCTAACCTAGTCCGCAGTCCATCGATATTTATATTTGGCACACAATAAGGTATGTGAAAACCACAAAATAATTCTTAGATTGTTGCTAAGAAAATTTGGTTTTTGGTTTGGATCTTGCATCCTGCCAGTCCACATCAAGGTTAACGATTCTTGCCTTCGAATAATTATTTCGGGCTTATAAGACATCCCTTGGTGTGGGTGGATTTAACTTGGCCTCACATTTTGCCACCCACTGGAATTGAGTCTGATTTCCCCTCTTCCCGCTCACGTGGAACGCATCTTGCCCTACTGCAATTCCCCTATTGGAGATTGAGAGAGAAACTGTTACTATCCACTATCATCAGAACTGCAAACACCTCCTGCTCACCCAAATTGTGCCAGTTGATCGCGAGTGACGTCTGCAGAGAGACGCATTATTTTTTTTGGTGCCGAACAACTCCTCAAGCCAGTCGTAACTAGAAAATTCGAAAAAATCATCCTATAAAAGTGTGTGTGAAAGTGCAAAGTGCAATCTAGGCTTCTATTAAAGTAGAAAAGCCAATTCAAAAGCCGGCATTATGCATATGTGAGTTACCTCACCCCCCTTGTCCAAAATCCGCATGTGCGTCAAATTTTTTTTTGGTTATGTCGCACTAGAAAAAGAGAGCAAGAAGTTAAACTGTGTGTGTGTGGTCTTTGGCGGTCGTCTGTACCTATGGTACATCAATCTGTATGTTGGTACATTTGGGTACAACTACCGATGTGCACAAGTATAGAGGTCCCGCCGATGGCCATTCATTACCAAAAAAAAAAAAAACAAAAAAATGCAAACAACCCGAAAGTAATTTAATTATGAAAGAAATGGAAGAAATTAAAGTGAAACCAACAAGAACATCTACAAACATTTAAAACCATTTCAACAACCTCACATCTACATCGCTGGAAGGCCTTTCATCGAGGATTGAATGTACGTAAGTGCCACTGTTTTGTTTTGATTCTTTAGTTTCTCTCAACGAGTTTCTTTGACGTGTGCGAGAGCACATTTGCTCGAGTATGTACAGATGTACAGATGTATGTATGTACATCCTTACATTATTGCTAACGCGTCAAGGTTGCTCCTGCTTTTAGTTTCTTTCCATTAATAATATATGCAAAATTAGCGCCACTAAATTAAAAATTACAAGAAACCTTAAAGAAAGATTCGAACGCACATGCTGGACATTCGTTCCACAAGGGTAAATGACATTTTAGAGAGTAATCAGCTGTTTGCTGAAATTATTTGAGTTTTGGCAACTGCACCGTGATGCGCATTCAATGGAAAAAGACTTGAAATCCTATTTACACATTTGCCTTTTACACACATTTAAAAATCTATTAAACTAGAATAAAAACCAAATAACTAAATTAAAAAACCAATTTAACAGACAGAAAATATTGAAGAAAAAGTGAAACAAATGCTTAAGTTTCTTAACATTATAAATCTTGTTTAAGCCATTCAGTACGTAAATTGTTTTGGTTCGCTGACTTTTAATTAAATATTTTCAAATAACTAAAATGCCTTTAAATGGCTCGTATTAGTTTGCTTATATTTTTGGAGTACTCTTAGTTACATTAAATTTAATTCACTATGTTACAGCTCTGCTTTTTGTAAAATGTTCCAATATGAACCTTATATTATATTAAAACTGGATTGAAATATGAATACGATGTGTTAGAGTTTTTTCTTCCTGTAATTCTCTCACCCCGAAGGAAATAATGGCGTAGCCATGTATAATACCACCTGCCTTCCGACACTGCTGCCAGCTCTGTCTGTTCAAATGTTCGTTCAATGCTTTACATAATTTTTGGCGCCCAACAACGTGGGGCAGATAAAGCCGTAACTGACAAATTTTTTGATTTTGTTATTGATTTGTTGTCTCACATACCTAATTGAGTGGAGCAAAATAAAATTTTTCTCATTCTTATGGTGAATATCCTTGTTGATAGCTTTAGGCTGCCTGCCTATATGCCAAGGAGTAATAAAAAACTTTTGTCGGATGATACGGAATAAACACTTCGCGATGCTTGTTACTCGACTGAGATCAGGTAACTTGCCGAGTGATAATTACGTTAGCCAGCAACTTGGTTTTTGAAATAGTTTGGGAATTTAATTTAGCAAATGTCAACATCCGCTATACTTAATAAAGCTTCAGCAATTACTGCTCGTTGTTTTTGTGTAATTTATAATTATTTTATGATTTTATTGGTTGAGTCTTAGAAATACTAGCATAAACTTTTTTAGAAGCTTGCGTATTGGCTGTGCCCGGATGCCCTGCCAAAAGTCCCTGTGGAAGTCTTTTCTTTGAGAAACTTATTTTGAACATAGAATTTAAATATAAATTTGCATCATATTATTCCTGGATAGGAAAACTTTTTATGCTTGATAGCTGGTGATAGCTAGTTATTTATGTCGCTGGAAATTACAGTTCCTGCAGCCTATGCTGGACGGTACCGCTCATAGATAACCAGATTGAAAGGCTACTCACATTAAGAGAACTTGTCCGTATTTAGGTACAAAAGCCCAATTATATTAATAAAGTCTGATTGTTAGTTGCATATGGCCTGTTCCCTAATGCTACACTTTAAGGTTTATCGTATATGTCATACTACAGGAAATTAATTATTATGGCAGTTCAACATAGTCCCTCGAATCTTCGGCAACCAGAGCAACTGTCTCTTGCCGCCGATCAAAATTGTTTAGTATGTTGCGAAAATTGAACTGAAACTCATTTATGCGTTCGTACACCTTGTAATCATGCTTTCCATAAAGCTTGTTTAGAAAGCTGGTTGGAAACCCATACGGAATGTCCAAATTGTGTGCAAGTCGTGGATACAACCCAATTGCAATCATTACTGTTACATTCCTCGCCCCGTAATCAACCACCAGTGCTTCCTCCAGCAAGAGCAGGTGCAACCGCCCCTGTAATAGGTCATTATGAACGACCTATGACTCGTAATTATACCCGAACTGGAAACAATGCTAATTCTAACCCTCCTCAACTAGATAACAGCGGTAGCACAAACCCAACGGTACATGGCCGTGTTCTTCCACCTAGAAGAAGAGGTCGACCTCGCAAGAATAATCCTAATTCTCCAGGAGCAAATCAACCAGATTATTCAGAAATACAGAGCATGATTGAGCAGTCGATTACTCGAATCATGGCTTCTATGAATTTAAATATCCAACCTAGACATCGCATTGAATCAAATGCATCAAATCCAACGGCAAATTCCTCTTTAAACCCAAGTTCTTCATCTATACAGCCAAGTAAAATAGCCAACATCGTGCAGAAATGGAATATCACTTTTGATGGTTCCGAACAGGGTCTAAACGTAGAAGAGTTTACTTATCGCGTTAGATCCCTAACCGATGAAACCCTAGACAGCGATTTTCAATCCATGTGTAAGCATATCCATGTGTTACTTACTGGGAAAGCAAGAGATTGGTTTTGGAGGTATCATAAAAGAGTACCGAGAATCTTATGGTCCCAACTGTGCAATGCACTAAGGGAACAGTACAAGGTTCATTGTTCTGATTTTCTAAGTAAGGAAAAAGTGCGTTCACGCAAACAGAAATCTGGAGAATCATTTGCTGTTTTCTATGATATTGTCGCTTCACTAATAGATACTTTTTCTATTAGAATGGTTGAGGAAGAACTATTAGAAATCTTGAAGAACAACTTATTGCCAGAAACTCGTCAACAGCTGTTGTATCAGTCGATTAAATCAGTGAGTCAATTAAGGAAATTAGTGCAAATGCAAGAAAATCTCGGTAGGGAAATCAGCATTCGTACTGATGCACAGTCGAAACCTAAAACCTCCTCTTATCGTCGTCAAGTCTATGCATTGGAACCGCCTGAGTCTGAGCAAGAATCCGAAAATTCGTTGGAGCCCGATTGTGAAATCTCTGCCATAGAGAAAAGACCTTCAAAATTGACTGGAATTGTGAAGTGACCGGACACAGCTGTTGTATCAGTCGATTAAATCAGTGAGTCAATTAAGGAAATTAGTGCAAATGCAAGAAAATCTCGGAAGGGAAATCAGCATTCGTACTGATGCACAGTCGAAACCTAAAACCTCCTCTTATCGTCGTCAAGTCTATGCATTGGAACCGCCTGAGTCTGAGCAAGAATCCGAAAATTCGTTGGAGCCCGATTGTGAAATCTCTGCCATTGAGAAAAGACCTTCAAAATTGACTGGAATTGTGAAGTGGCCGGACACGTGTGGGAAGATTGTCTCGCAGACCGGCGTGTCTTTTGTTACGGTTGTGGTGCCGTAAACGTGTATAAGCCTCAGTGTCCCACATGTATTCGCCGAAAGTCGGAAAACCGCCTAATGGGAGCACCCAACTCCAACAGGATGCCCCCGAAAAGTAAAAGAAAATAATGTCGAAAGCGGAGACCAAGTTTTTTCTCCAAATAAAATCCTACAGAGTACTGTAGGAGAGGTGCCATCGAAGCGCACGCCACTTAGATTTATTCCTTATGAGGAACGCATACAAAACTACCTTGAAGTTAGAAATAGGATTTTTATGGAAGAACCCGCAATTGTTAGTAGAAAGCGTAGTACGTTAAGGCTTAGAAAGTACTTTAAAAATATAAAACAAAAAAACAAATTGCTAGTTTCAGCAATTTTTAATGTCAAAAAGGATATGCGTTGCTATGCAGAAGTTTCCTTTTTGAATTTCACCGAATCTGGTCTCTTAGATACCGGCGCAAACGTTAGTTGTATTAGGTCTAATCTAGCTACAGAAAACTTCACCGATTTACCAGAATTTAGGGCTATCAAATCTCATGTTAGGACAGCCGATGGTAGTGCTCATGATGTAATCGGAGTTTTAAATGTAGAAGTAACATATAAAACCACTTCTAAGAAAATGCTGCTGTACATTATTCCTTCCATTACTCAACGGTTGATCCTTGGGATAGATTTTTGGAAACTCTTTGAACTGGCCCCGAATGTAATTAGCTCAATCGATGCTGAAGAATCAGCTCCACTTGAAAATGAATCTACGGATTACCCCTTATCTAATCTGCAGTTACAGCAACTGGATGTGGTTAAAAAGCTTTTCCCAAATTGTTCGGAAGGATTAGGTCGCACTAAACTTATTCAACATCATATTGATGTGGGAGTAGCGAAGCCAGTAAAACAAAGGGTTTACCCTGTAAGTCCCGCAGTTGAAAAGTTATTATATGCCGAAATCGATCGTATGCTTTCGCTCGATGTTATTGAACCCTCAACGAGCGCTTGGAGTTCTCCAATGCGGCTCGTTCTTAAGCCAAATAAACTCAGATTGTGTCTAGACGCTCGCAAAGTGAATGAAGCAACCAAAAAGAATGCTTATCCTTTGCCGAGCATTGACTGTATTTTTGCTCGCTTGCCCAAAGCAAATATCATTTCCAAGTTGGATTTGAAGGATGCTTATTGGCAAATTGAATTAAGTGAAGAGTCGAAACAATTAACTGCTTTTACGGTCCCTGGTAGACCCTTATACCAGTTTAAGGTAATGCCGTTCGGCTTATGTAACGCTCCATCAACCATGTGCCGGTTAATGGATAGCATTATTCCCCCAGATCTTCGATTGCGTGTTCGGATATTTGGATGATTTGTGTATTGTGTCAGAAGATTTTACTTCGCATTTATCTGTGTTGATTCGGTTGGCAGAAGAATTCCGAAAAGCAAACCTGACTCTCAACATAGAAAAAAGTTATTTTTGCCTCACTAGCGTAAGCTATTTAGGATACGTTATTGGAAGCGGTGGTATCTGTACAGATCCCGCGAAATATCCTGTATTGCAAATTGGCCTCCTCCAAAGAACCTTAAGCAAGTTCGCGAATTCCTTGGTGTTTGTGGATGGTACCGTCGTTTCATTCAAAATTTTTCTGATCTCACATGTCCCATCACGGAAACGTTGTCGAGTAAGTAAAAGTTTGAATGGACTCCGGAAGCCCAGGAAGCCATGGATCGCTTAAAGGTGATATTAACGTCGGCCCCAGTTTTAAAAAATCCTGATTTCTCAAAGAAGTTTTACCTTCATTGCGATGCAAGTGATTTTGGAATCGTAGCTGTTTTAGTGCAGCTTTCTGAAGAGAACCATGAACAACCTGTCGCCTTCATGTCGAAGAAGCTATCTCGGTCCCAACGCAATTATAGCGTGACCGAACGCGAATGCTTGGCTGTCATCTTAGCCATCGAAAAGTTTAGGTGCTACCTTGAACTGCAAGAGTTCGAAGTAGTTACCGATCACTCTTCTCTGGTTAGGCTTATGCGCCAACACAATGTCTCTGGTAGGTTGGCACGGTGGGTTTTTCGATTGCAACAGTTTAAATTCTCCATTTCGCATAGAAAAGGTAAAGACCATGTAGTACCGGACGCTCTTTCTCGCTTAAATGATGAACAAATAGCCACATTAGATGTAGGTCCGATTATAGACTTGCAGTCAGATGCGTTTCTGGATTACCAATACAAGGCTCTGATAGTAAAATATCAGAATAACTTGTCCAAATTTCCAGATGTAAAGATACAGGATCAATATATATACATTAGAACAGAACAAGCTTCTGGGGTGGTAGATCAAAAAAAAACACTCGTGGAAACTTTGGGTTCCCGATCGCCTTCGAACCGATGTACTTAAACAGGCTCATGATAAGTTTAGTCTCTTCGCATGGAGGGATCCAGAAAACCATAGAGAAACTTCGGCGAAACTTGTTTTGGCCCGGATTAGCCAAGGATGTAAGGGAGTACATTCGGAATTGTGATATCTGCAAAGAGACCAAAGCGCCAAATTACACGCTTCGGCCTCCTATGGGATCTCAAAGTCCCACTTGTAGACCCTTTCAGCGTCTGTATATCGATCTACTTGGACCGTATCCGCGTAGCAAAGGTGGCCATATCGGTCTACTTATCGTTTTGGACCATTTTAGTAAATACCACTGGCTACATCCTTTGAAGAAATTTACATCTAGGGCCATTCAAGAGTTCTTGCTAAAAAATATCTTTCACTGTTTTGGAGTTCCCGAAACCATTGTCAGTGACAATGGATCGCAATTCAAAGCAAATGACTTCAATGCCTTTATTACAGGATTGGGAATAAGGCATGTGTATACGGCTCTCTACTCCCCGCAGAGTAATGCGGCTGAGCGTGTTAACAGTTCGCTAATAGCTGCGATCAGATCATATCTTAAACAAGATCAAACCGAGTGGGACAAGCACCTAACAGCCATTTCTTGTTCATTGAGATCCTCGTTACACCAGTCGCTTGGTTGTTCACCATACAAAGCTCTATTTGGCGTGGACATGATTACACATGGATCCGATTATCGGTTATTAAAAGAGTTAAATTTGTTAGAAGAGTCTATAGTACCCTTAGATCGTTCGGAACGAAATGTATCTCAGTAACGCTGTTTCGTTTAAAGAAGGCCAAGAGGTCTTTCGTAGAAATTTTGCTCTTAGAAAATTCTCCAAAAAATTTTAATGCAAAGCTAGCCCCACAATTTCTTAAGTGTCGAGTTCGGAAAAAACTTAGTAATAGTTTTTATTTATTAGAAGATTTACAAAAGAGAGAAATTGGCACATTGCATGCGAAAGACATTCGGAGCTGATTCCAGATAATCTTCCTTCTTTCATCGTCAGATTCTCTTGTGTGTAATGGTCCCCATTGGTTTTTACTTTATTTCTTAAATTATATTTTTTTATTGCTAATTCGTAATATTAAATGCGATAAAAAAGTGCGCAATTGACATAGGAGTGTTATAGCAATAAGCTCGCTTAGTCTGCTGCGACCTTGTGCTGCGACCTTGCTGTGCGCCAATACGCTAATGCCTACGTCAGCGCAGCCAACTTCGCAAAGCAACAAGTGCATTTCCGCCCTCCCCAAAAGATATATAAACGGCCTTGGCGGTTGCTAGCATTCTCTTTGCTGAAAAATCCAACGGACATAAAGGTTGCCTCATTGGTCAAGTCACCATTCAATTGAACTCCATACTTTTCAATAAAATACTGGAGCATCTTTTTCTAACCTAGTCCGCAGTCGATCGATATTTATATTTGGCACACAATAAGGTATGTGAAAACCACAAAATAATTCTTAGATTGTTGCTAAGAAAATTTGGTTTTTGGTTTGGATCTTGCATCCTGCCAGTCCACATCAAGGTTAACGATTCTTGCCTTCGAATAATTATTTCGGGCTTATAAGAAATCCCTTGGTGTGGGTGGATTTAACTTGGCCTCACATTTTGCCACCCACTGGAATTGAGTCTGATTTCCCCTCTTCCCGCTCACGTGGAACGCATCTTGCCCTACTGCAATTCCCCTATTGGAGATTGAGAGAGAAACTGTTACTATCCACTACCATCAGAACTGCAAACACCTCCTGCTCACCCAAATTGTGCCAGTTGATCGCGAGTGACGTCTGCAGAGAGACGTATTATTTTTTTTGGTGCCGAACAACTCCTCAAGCCAGTCGTAACTAGAAAATTCGAAGAAATCATCCTATAAAAGTGTGTGTGAAAGTGCAAAGTGCAATCTAGGCTTCTATTAAAGTAGAAAAGCCAATTCAAAAGCCGGCATTATGCATATGTGAGTTACCTCACCCCCCTTGTCCAAAATCCGCATGTGCGTCAAATTTTTTTTTGGTTATGTCGCACTAGAAAAAGAGAGCAAAAAGTTAAAGTGTGTGTGTGTGGTCTTTGGCGGTCGTCTGTACCTATGGTACATCAATCTGTATGTTGGTACATTTGGGTACAACTACAGATGTGCACAAGTATAGAGGTCTCGCCGATGGCCATTCATTACCAAAAACAAAAAAATGCAAACAACCCGAAAGTAATTTAATTATGAAAGAAATGGAAGAAATTAAAGTGAAACCAACAAGAACATCTACAAACATTTAAAACCATTTCAACAACCTCACATCTACATCGCTGGAAGGCCTTTCATCGAGGATTGAACGTACGTAAGTGCCACTGTTTTGTTTTGATTCTTTAGTTTCTCTCAACGAGTTTCTTTGACGTGTGCGAGAGCACATTTGCTCGAGTATGTACAGATGTACAGATGTATGTATGTACATCCTTACATTATTGCTAACGCGTCAAGGTTGCTCCTGCTTTTAGTTTCTTTCCATTAATAATATATGCAAAATTAGCGCCACTAAATTAAAAATTACAAGAAACCTTAAAGAAAGATTCGAACGCACATGCTGGACATTCGTTCCACAAGGGTCAATGACTTTTGAGAGTAATCAGCTGTTTGCTGAAATTATTTGAGTTTTGGCAACTGCACCGTGGTGCGCATTCAATGGAAAAAGACTTGAAATCCTATTTACACATTGGCCTTTTAAACACATTTAAAACTAAATTAAAAACCAATTTAACAGACAGAAAATATTGAAGAAAAAGTGAAACAAATGCTTAAGTTTCTTAACATTATAAATCTTGTTTAAGCCATTCAGTACGTAAATTGTTTTGGTTCGCTGACTATTAATTAAATATTTTCAAATAACGAAATGCCTTTAAATGGCTCGTATTAGGTAGGTAGGTAGGTAGTTCCGGCTGACCCCAGATGGGGTCACACATAGACCTTAGGGTCCTTAATGAGGCCGGGTGATTATTTGGGTACGTTTGTCTTAGAAGTCCAGGAGGATTCTTGTCGTTTTGGCAAATGCCAATAACTGTTTTGGGGGTCTCTTGGACTTCTGAGCAAACGTAACCGATCAACATGGTTTCAATTAAGGACCCTAAGGTCTATTTGTTACAAATCAGAGTACAGTCGGAATTACTACCTACGTACTAATTCGAGCCATTAAAATGCATTTTGTTATTTAAAAATATTTAATTAATAGTCAGCGAACCAAAACAATTTACGTACTGAATGGCTTAAACAAGATTTACAATGTTAAGAAACTTAAGCATTTGTTTCACTTTTCTTCAAAAGTTTCTGTCTGTTAAATTGGTTTTTAATTTAGTTATTTGGTTTTTATTCTAGTTTAATAGTTTTTTAAATGTGTGTAAAAGGCCAATGTGTAAATAGGATTTCAAGTCTCTTTCCATTGAATGCGCACCACGGTGCAGTTGCCAAAACTCAAATAATTTCAGCAAACAGCTGATTACTCTCAAAAGTCATTGACCCTTGGGGAACGTATGTCCAGCATGTGCGTTCGAATCTTTCTTTAAGGTTTCTTGTAATTTTTAATGTAGTGGCGCTAATTTTGCATATATTATTAATGGAAAGAAACTAAAAGCAGGAGCAACCTTGACGCTTTAGCAATAATGTAAGGATGTACATACATACATCTGTACATACTCGAGCAAAACTGCTCTCGCACACGTCAAAGAAACTCGTTGACAGAAACAAAAGAATCAAAACAAAACAGTGGCCCTTACGTACATTCAATCCTCGATGAAAAGTCTTCCAGCGATGTAGATGTGAGGTTGTTGAAATGGTTTTAAATGTTTGTAGATGTTCTTGTTGGTTTCACTTTAATTTCTTCCATTTCTTTCATAATTAAATTACTTTCGGGTTGTTTGCATTTTTTTTGTTTTTAGTAATGAATGGCCATCGGCGGGACCTCTATACTTGTGCACATCTGTAGTTGTACCCAAATGTACCAACATACAGATTGATGTACCATAGGTACAGACGACCGCCAAAGACCACACACTCACACTTTAACTTTTTGCTCTCTTTTTCTAGAGCGACATAACCAAAAAAAAATTTTACGCACATGCGGATTTTGGACAAGGGGGGTGAGGTAACTCACATAGGTATAATGCCGGCTTTTGAATTGGCTTTTCTACTTTAATAGAAGCCTAGATTGCACTTTGCACTTTCACACACACTTTTATAGGATGATTTCTTCGAATTTTCTAGTTACGACTGGCTTGAATAGTTTTTCGGCACCAAAAAAAATAATGCGTCTCTCTGCAGACGTCACTCGCGATCAACTGGCACAATTTAGGTGAGCAGGAGGTGTTTGCAGTTCTGATGGTAGTGGATAGTAACAGTTTCTCTCTCAATCTCCAATAGGGGAATTGCAGTAGGGCAAGATGCGTTCCACGTGAGCGGGAAGAGGGGAAAGCAGACTCAATTCCAGTGGGTGGCAAAATGTGAGGCCAAGTTAAATCCACCCACACCAAGGGATGTCTTATAGGCCCGAAATAATTATTCGAAGGCAAGAATCGTTAACCTTGATGTGGACTGGCAGGATGCAAGAAACCAAAAAACCAAAAAACAAATTTTCTTAGCAACAATCTAAGAATTATTTTGTGGTTTTCACATACCTTATTGTGTGCCAAATATGAATATCGATCGACTGCGGACTAGGTTAGAAAAAGATGCTCCAGTATTTTATTGAAAAGTATGGAGTTCAATTGAATGGTGAGTTGACCAATGAGGCAACCTTTATGTCCGTTGGATTTTTCAGCAAAGAGAATGCTAGCAACCGCCAAGGCCGTTTATATATCTTTTGGGGAGGGCGGAAATGCACTTGTTGCTTTGCGAAGTTGTCTGCGCTGACGTAGGCGTTAGCGTATTGGCGCAGAGCAAGGTCGCAGCACAAGGTCGCAGCAGACTAAGCGAGCTTATTGCTATAACACTCCTAAGTCAATTGCGCACTTTTTTTTTATCGCATTTAATATTACGAATTAGCGATAAAAAAAATATAATTTAAGAAATAAAGTAAAAACCAATGGGG
>JAWNNO010001890.1:0-19334 GCA_035044985.1 Lordiphosa fenestrarum
CACGTCTTCTTCTTCTGCGTCGTTTTTTTTTCTCGTCTTTTCTTTGAATTGGCAACTGCGTAGTTTCTGCTCGTCTTCCTCTTATTATTGCGTCATCTGAATGTCTGCTTCTATTTTACCATGCTGCACAAATCATAGTGTTTTGTTTTTGTCAACTTTTAATCAGGGTTCGTAAAATGCACAAATTATATTTTTCAGTCATGATAATTAACATCAATGAAAATAATTTTTATTTTCACACGTGTAAATAACATTTTTTTTCACAAGAAAAAAATTATTTTTTTCATGAAACTAACACGAACATTTTTCTCACGCATGATTCTATCACGCGTGTGAGAAATTTTAGCAGCGTTCTGGAAAAAAAAAATGCGAGCAAATTTTTTTCACAAAATTTTTCACACGCGTGTAAATAATTTTCAGAGTATTTTTTTCACAGCATTGGTGTTGGTGTGTATATGAGAGTCGGCTGTGTGTCGTATTCTCGTGCGCGGCTGCGGCTCGGCCAGGCACACTGAGCTGACAAACGGGGGTGGAAAATTTTAAGACGCGAGTGCCTGTGCCTGAGGGCCATAAAAATTGCGATCGGCTGCGTTCTGACCAATCAATGAGCTGTCAGGAACTGCATTTTTCTGCGGTCTCCGCTAATATCCATTTTTAGGCACAGTTTACGACTTTTTACTTTATCAGCAATGGAGTCGCGCGAGAGTGCCTGTCCCTTTTATATGGGGGTCATAAAAATTCGAGATCCGCTGTATTTGCAATGACCTGCCAACCATCAATGGGCTGCGAATCAAAATAGGTACGAGCTTATCCTTTTAAAAAAGGGATAAATGCAAAATGGATATTAGCAGAGACATCTCCAAAATACAGCTCATTGATTGGTCAGAAGGCAGCCGATCGCAATTTTACACGCGTGTGAGAAATTTTGTGAAAAAAATCACGCGTCACGCATCACGCGTCACATATTTTGTGGTGTTGTTGTTTTCGGTTTGAATATGAGGCTGGTGGTGTGCAGTGGGAGTTGGGTGGCCGGCCACACAACTTAAGGTAAAGATGAAGATGAAGATGAATATGAGGATGAGGATGAGGAGGATTTGGGGGAGGAGGATTAGGAGGAGGAGGAGGATTGGGAGGAGGCGGATGAGGATTAGGAGGATTTGGAGGAGGAGCAGGAGGATTAGGAGGCGGAGGAGGATTGGAAGGATTCGGAGGAGGCGGATGAGGATTAGGAGGCGGAGCATGAGGATTAGGAGGCGGAGGAGGATTGGGAGGAGGCGGATGAGGATTAAGGAGATTTGGAGGAGGAGCAGGAGGATTAGGAGGCGGAGGAGGATTAGGAGGAGGAGGAGGAGGCTTTGGAGGAGGAGGATGAGGATTAGGAGGATTTGGAGGGGGAGGAGGAGGATTAGGAGGCGGAGGAGGATTGGGAGGAGGCAGATGAGGATTAGGAGGATTTGGAGGAGGAGCAGGAGGATTAGGAGGCGGAGGAGGATTAGGAGGAGGAGGAGGAGGCCTTGGGGGAGGCGGATGAGGATTAGGAGGATTTGGAGGAGGAGGATTAGGAGGCGGCGGAGGATTGGGAGGAGGCGGATGAGGATTAGGAGGATTTGGAGGAGGAGCAGGAGGATTAAGAGGCGGAGGAGGATTAGGAGGAGGAGGAGGAGGAGCAGGAGGATTAGGATGCGGAGGAAGATTGGGAGGAGGCGGATGAGGATTAGGAGGATTTGGAGGATGCGGATGAGGATTAGGAGGAGGATTAGGAGGCGGAGGAGGTTTGGGAGGATTGGGAGGACTTGGAGGAGGCGGATGAGGATAAGGAGGATTTGGAGGAGGTGCAGGAGGATTAGGAGGCGGTGGATGATTAGGAGGAGGAGAAGGAGGCCTTGGAGGAGGCGGATGAGGATGAGGATGATTTGGAGGAGGATTAGGAGGCGGAGGAGGATTGAGAGGAGGCGGTTGAGGATTAGGAGGATTTGGAGGAGGAGCAGGAGGATTTGGAGGCGGAGGAGGATTAGGAGGAGGAGGAGGAGGCTTTGGAGGAGGAGCAGGAGGATTAGGAGGCGGAGTAGGATTGGGAGGAGGCGGATGAGGATTAGGAGGATTTGGAGGAGGAGCAGGAGGATTAGGAGGCTGAAGAGGATTGGAAGGATTCGGAGGAGGCGGATGAGGATTAGGAGGCGGAACTGGAGGATTAGGAGGCGGAGCAGGAGGATTAGGAGGCGGAGGAGGATTGGGAGGAGGCGGATGAGGATTAGGATGATTTGGAGGAGGAGCAGGAGGATTAGGAGGCGGCGGAGGATTAGGAGGAGGAGGAGGAGGAGCAGGAGGATTAGGAGGCGGAGGAGGATTGGGAGGAGGCGGATGAGGACTAGGAGGATTTGGAGGATGCGGATGAGGATTAGGAGGAGGATTAGGAGGCGGAGGAGGATTGGGAGGATTTGGAGGAGGCGGATGAGGATTAGGAGGATTTGGAGGAGGAGGAGGAGGCGGAGGAGGATTGGGAGCGGCGGATGAGGATTAGGAGAATTTGGAGGATGAGGATGAGGATTACGAGGAGGATTAGGAGGCGGAGGAGGATTGGGAGGATTTGGAGGAGGCGGATGAGGATTAGGACGATTTGGAGGAGGCGGATGAGGATTAGGAGGCGGAGGAGGATTGGGAGGAGGCGGATGAGGATTTGGAGGAGGAGCAGGAGGATTAGGAGGCGGAGGAGGATTGGGAGGAGGCGGATGAGGACTAGGAGGGTTTGGAGGAGGAGGAGGAGGCGGAGGAGGACTGGGAGAGGCGGATGACGATTAGGAGGATTTGGAGGAGGAGCAGGAGGATTAGGAGGCGGAGGAAGATTGGGAGGAGGCGGATGAGGATTAGGAGGATTTGGAGGAGGCGGATGAGGATTAGGAGGCGGAGGAGGATTGGGAGGATTCGGATGAGGATTTGGAGGAGGAGCAGGAGGATTAGGAGGCGGAGGAGGATTGGGAGGAGGCGGATGAGGATTAGGAGGATTTGGAGGAGGCGGATGAGGATTAGGAGGATTTGGAGGAGGCGGATGAGGCGGATGAGGATTAGGAGGGTTTAGAGGAGGAGAAGGAGGCGGAGGAGGACTGGGAGAGGCGGATGAGGATTAGGAGGATTTGGAGGAGGAGCAGGAGGATTAGGAGGCGGAGGAGGATTAGGAGGCGGAGGAGGATTGGGAGGAGGCGGATGAGGATTAGGAGGATTTGGAGGATGCGGATGAGGATGAGGATTAGGAGGAGGATTAGGAGGCGGATGAGGCGGATGAGGATTAGGAGGGTTTGGAGGAGGAGGAGGAGGCGGAGGAGGACTGGGAGAGGCGGATGAGGATTAGGAGGATTTGGAGGAGGAGCAGGAGGATTAGGAGGCGGAGGAGGATTGGGAGGAGGCGGATGAGGATTAGGAGGATTTGGAGGAGGAGCAGGAGGATTAGGAGGCGGAGGAAGATTGGGAGGAGGCGGATGAGGATTAGGAGGATTTGGAGGAGGCGGATGAGGATTAGGAGGCGGAGGAGGATTGGGAGGATTCGGATGAGGATTTGGAGGAGGAGCAGGAGGATTAGGAGGCGGAGGAGGATTTGGAGGATGCGGATGAGGATTAGGAGGTGGATTAGGAGGAGGATTAGGAGTATTTGGAGGAGGAGGAGGAGGCGGAGGAGGACTGGGAGAGGCGGATGAGGATTAGGAGGATTTGGAGGAGGAGCAGGAGGATTAGGAGGCGGAGGAGGATTAGGAGGCGGAGGAGGATTGGGAGGAGGCGGATGAGGATTAGGAGGATTTGGAGGATGCGGATGAGGATTAGGAGGAGGATTAGGAGGCGGAGGAGGATTTGGAGGAGGCGGATGAGGCGGATGAGGATTAGGAGGGTTTGGAGGAGGAGGAGGAGGCGGAGGAGGACTGGGAGAGGCGGATGAGGATTAGGAGGATTTGGAGGAGGAGCAGGAGGATTAGGAGGCGGAGGAGGATTGGGAGGAGGCGGATGAGGATTAGGAGGATTTGGAGGAGGAGCAGGAGGATTAGGAGGCGGCGAAGGATTAGGAGGAGGAGGAGCAGGAGGATAAGGAGGCGGAGGAGGATTGGGAGGAGGCGGATGAGGACTAGGAGGATTTGGAGGATGCGGATGAGGATTAGGAGGAGGATTAGGAGGAGGATTAGGAGTATTTGGAGGAGGAGGAGGAGGCGGAGGAGGACTGGGAGAGGCGGATGAGGATTAGGAGGATTTGGAGGAGGAGCAGGAGGATTAGGAGGCGGAGGAGGATTAGGAGGCGGAGGAGGATTGGGAGGAGGCGGATGAGGATTAGGAGGATTTGGAGGATGCGGATGAGGATTAGGAGGAGGATTAGGAGGCGGAGGAGGATTTGGAGGAGGCGGATGAGGCGGATGAGGACTAGGAGGGTTTGGAGGAGGAGGAGGAGGCGGAGGAGGACTGGGAGAGGCGGATGAGGATTAGGAGGATTTGGAGGAGCAGCAGGAGGATTAGGAGGCGGAGGCGGAGGAGGATTGGGAGGAGGCGGATGAGGATTAGGAGGATTTGGAGGAGGCGGATGAGGATTAGGAGGCGGAGGAGGATTGGGAGGATTCGGATGAGGATTTGGAGGAGGAGCAGGAGGATTAGGAGGCGGAGGAGGATTGGGAGGAGGCGGATGAGGATTAGGAGGATTTGGAGGAGGCGGATGAGGATTAGGAGGATTTGGAGGAGGCGGATGAGGATTAGGAGGCGGAGGAGGATTGGGAGGAGGCGGAGGAGGAGGAGGTGAAAGGCGGTGCACATTTTATACAGCATGTTTCACATCAATGCCTCGTGAGTGTGGACCACACTCACACCTTTTTTTTTTTAAAGAAGGCTGCTAAAATTTCTCACACGCGTGATAGAATCATGCGTGTGAAAAATGTTCGTGTTAGTTTCATGAAAAAAATAATTTTTTTCTTATGAAAAAAAATGTTATTTACACGTGTGAAAATAAAAAATTTTTTACACACTGTATTTTTTCATTGTGTTAATTTTCTCGTGTTAAAAATAATGTGTGTTAATTTACGAACCCTGGTTCTTACCTTCTGGACATATATGTAATCGACATTATTTGTCGATCCGCCAAAAGAATGGTGAAGAGCGGATGAGAGAGCGGTACAGAGTATGCTATAGTTGGGCTGGACCGACTTTCTTGTTTTGTTTTTAATATGAAACCTAAAAGAATCCCTCATCAAAATTAAACCGAGTTAATTCAAAATATTGAGCGTTGACATGACAAAGCGTCCACGTACAAAGGGTCCATATCAAAATTAATTGTAGAAAGCATCGAAATAAAACTCAAAAATGTTGTGGGCCACATTAAATTCGGACTTTTCGCCCAGTCTAATACAAATCCACTAGTTATAGCCTAATTTGAGATGTCGCTTGAATTTGACTTCCTGCTGGGTGCATGTCTAAATAGCTGCCTCTTGCTTGTGAAGGAAAACTAAGAAGACGAAGAATGGGTGGTCTCTTAAAAAGAATAAGCCAGCCAATGGCCTGGCAGATGTCTGACATTTAGTATAAGGTCTCTGGTAACCGTGGCCGATTGTGATGCAGCGGGTAGTGTGTATGCCATGAGAGGGCGTGAGCTTGATCGATTCAACGGTAGCTCCCTGTTTATTGTGAAGGAACTCGCTAGGCTTGATAACTCTCCCAAAATTGTCTGCCGTATGGGTTGCATTTCATGTATCGTAGCTGATATAGTTGTGCCGATCTGCCGGTTCAATAGTTACCCCTAACTGGCTGTCATGTGGTTAATGGAGAAAGGCCAGATAGATGCCTATCCTAAAACCTCCTGGCGGAAACTGTGTGTGTGATCCTCCAAGGTGATGGTGTCCCTTAACTAACTGCTCCGGCAGTTAAACTATATAAACTATATTTGTATGAGGCTGAAGGACTACTGTTTTGAACCGTTCAAGTCTCCGCCTGCTTTTGGGAGCACTTAGCACAGATAAACCACTGGTCTTTAGGTTGCAGTAATTGAGACGAACATTCATATCAAACGATCAAAATTGTAAGCATCCGCACCATTCGATTATTATAAACATTTATAAATGCATTTGTAGAACCAACCATTTAGTACGAAAAACACAAATAGGTCATGTTTTATATGGTGTTATATGCAGGGATGCAAACCACTCGAAAATAAGTACTGGTTCGGTTCAGTGGTTCGCAGAATTTCTGAACCGCCGGTTCGGTTCAGTACATGGTTTTTGGAGCTAACTGAACCGCGGTTTCGGTTCGGTTCAGTGGTTCACAAAGGCACTTAAAGAAATATTATAATTTCTGTAAAAATGTGACTATTCGAACACTTTTGAAATTTAATTCTTCTAGTCCATTTGAATATCTTTAAAATCTTTAGAAGAATGTGCATATTATTATGTCGGACTTTCAGAATTCGTCTACAAATTCCTAGAGGAATGCCCTTCGAAAAGAGAGAATGTCAGCTAGAAAAGAATACGTCCCAAGCATCTTAAATACCCTATTAATCAAATCATACGAAAAAAACTGTGCTGTCTAAGATTGAATTAAGGTAAAGAAGATTGAATTGAAAATATTGTCTACTAGAGGAAAAAGACATATTGATGACAGGAATATTAGGCGATAGGCGGGCCATTACAGAAGACTTACAGTATTACAAGTTGTAAAATTTGTGTCAAGTCATCCTATGTATAACAAGAAAGAAAGTCGGTCAAGCCCGACTATAACATACTCTGTACCAAGAAATTCTGTCTTTTGATCATAACTCGAAAACCGTTCATCCGATCTTCTTCATTCCTTTGGCGGATCGAAAAGTTATTCAATAACAAGCCATCTATCTTCAAAACTGTGGGAGATATAACGATTTTACTAAATTGCGGTGGCGGGAGGGGGCGTGGCCAAAATTGAAAATAAACTTGATCTGCCTGCAGACATAAGAAGCATATGTCCCATACATGTCAAACCTCTATCTCTTACCATCTCTGAGATCTGTGCGTTCATACGGACAGACGGACAGACGGACATGGCTATATCGACTCGGCTGTTGATGCTGATCAAGAATATATATTCTTTATGGGGTCGGAGATGCTTCCTTCTGGATGTTACATACTTTTGCACAAACTTATAATACTCTATGTACCTACGGTACAGAGTATACAAATTATCTTCGATTTAAATTCCCAAATTAATCAAAAACATGGGGAAGAGCGATTCCCCCTAAAACTCGTGGGAAAGCTGAACCGAACCGAACCGTTTTCTTTTGTGGTTTTCGGTTCGGTTCAGCAATTCTGATAGGAAGCCGGTTCGGTTTGCGGTTCGGTTCACTAGCTGGAATATGCGGTTCGGTTCGGTTCAAAACCGGTTCGGTTCAGAACCGGTTTACATCCCTGGTTATATGGTATATAACTCAGAACTTTTCTGGGCCTTACCTCCGGACATACAGCCCATGGGCGATAAGTCCGTATATAGAATTGAATTTTTGAAAACAAATACATTTCGTAGAGAATTTAAATAGCTGTTCTTAAATATAGTAGCCATAAAGTGGAATAACATCCTAGGTAGGAAAAAATCGTGAAAACTCACCGCGGATAAATCTTCTTTGAACATATTTAACGGCTAATAGGGGGCGAATATCTTTCTGCCAGTAGACCTTAAGTAATATGACTGATTTTCAACCAAAATATAACAGATAATAGAGACAGCAGAAGAAAAGTTGTAAAATATTCATTTGGCGGTAGGGGCAACACTACCTAATAGTTAAGTACAACTATGACCATTAGTATCCACAAAACAGTTTGAAGTAAGCACATGCTAGGTGTATTCGAGGGCTTGATGTATCACGCGTAGTACGAACACGTGAACACGTTAAATTAAGTGCTACGTGTGTAGGTACGTGTTTATGAACTACACGTGTATTTAACACACGTGTATCCGAATACACGTATATCCGTGGTTCCAGTGCTAACGTGAATCACGTGTACCACGTGAATGTTTCTTTTTCGTTATAACTATAAAAGCATTTTGCCAGAATCATTATGTCGCGAGAAGATTCTCACTGCTTTCTCGTGCTGTTCGAAACCACTAGGCCGACTTCGTTTGTGTGCACTGTGATCTGCCCCCTTCGCCACGAACTTCATGAACACAGGGAGAGGAACGGACGAGGTAAGGACCTCTCTTCCCCTCCACCCACTCCTCAGGTAGGCAGTGCGTACAGCAGGTAAAGGACGTTTAAACGCGTCAATCACGTGTTTCGGGTAGTACACGTACGTTCGAACTTATACTCGGACACGAATACACGAACAGTAATTCACGTGTACACTTACGTTCGAACTGAAACACGAACCACGTTCGTATACACGTGTCACGGGTACACGTGTAACTAAATACAGGGTGCGCCATCTAAAGTGTCGGTATGGCAACACTGAATAAATATAAAAACAAACAACCGATTGCTATATGTTGATCTTGTTCCTTTAATTTGGTCCTGTACAATTTATTTCGACTACTTTTTGAACACAACATCAATCAAGTGGCCGCCTTTATTAACCACAAGAAAATGTGCCCTTTTTGCGGCAATTTCCATCACTTTTTCGAGCGTCTCAGTCGATAAAGTGACGATTTCGGCACGAATGTTGGCCTTAAGCTCTTCAATGGTCTGTGGATCGCTGGCGTAAACCTTGCTTTTTAAATAGCCCCACTAAAAGATGTCTGGGGCGGTCAAATCTGGAGATCTGGGTGGCCAGTCAATATCGCCTCTTTTTGATACCAGGCGTCCAGAGAATTTCCGCTGCAATAAGTCGATTGTTTGATTTGCAGTGTAGCACGGAGCACCGTCTTGTTGGAACCAGTAACCGTCAAGACCTATTTCGCGCATTTGCGGGCAGACAAAATGTGCCAACATCCACCGATATCGATTTCCATCGACTGTTTCGTTTTCACGAAAAAAATATGGCCCAATGATGGTTTTGGCGCAAACAGTCACTTTTTGGTCGTGTAAAGGTATATCATGGATGCGGTGTGGACTTTCCGTGCCCCATATGCGACAATTTTGCTTATTAACACCACCAGAAAGCGTGAAATGGGCCTCATCGGTCATCAAAATTTGTTTCCAAAAATCTGGTTCAGTGTCGGCCATTCGAGCGACTGTTTGGCCGTATTTCAAACGACGTGGGTGGTCTGTCGCCAATATTCTTTGTGTTAATTGCACTTTGTAGGGGAACAAATGCAAATCATCCTTCAAATTGCGCCGCAAAGTGGTTCCACTGACGCCAAACTGCTGAGCGCGATGACGATACGACATTTCTGGGTTCTGGACAACACTATCCCTTACAGCTTCAACCAGTTCATTGGAACGTCTTGGTCGTTGACGGACGCAACGCGGACGATCTCGCACTGTTCCATGATAAGTAAAATTCGACGCCAAACGACGAATAGTGTTGTCAGACGGTGCCTGTTGGCCACGATATTTTCGACGATATGCCCGCTGAATTAGCACATTTGAACGATTATTTTCGATGAACAGCGTCACTATTTCGGCACGTTGTTTTAGTGTCAAAATTCTACCAGATTGATGTTTCCAAAACATGTCTAACAAAAGCAATCGGTTGGTAAATGTCAAAGTTATTCAGTGTTGCCATACCGACACTTTATATGGCGCACCCTGTATAAAAACAGAGGAACGTTAACTTCGGCTCGGCCGAAGTTTGTGTACCCTTGCAGCACGTTTTCTAACTAATATGAAGGACATATCCACTGAAAACAAACAAGTTACTGAAAGTTACTCCTCGCACCTTTCTGCCATCCAGTCGGTCTCGTCGCTGCTATCAAACAGTGACATTTTGATTGTACTTGGAGACTTTAACTTGCCGGAGATTAATTGGTCCCGGAATGATGAATCAAATGCCCTTTTACCTTCGAAGTCTCATGACTTTATTGATGGACTTCTTGATTTGTCAATGGCACAGGTTAACTCTATCCGCAACCCGATAAACAGATCACTTGACTTGATTTTAATGCTGGATCCCCCCAGCAATGTTGCATCTAGGATTGACCCATTGGTTCTTCCGGAGGACCCTTTTCATCCTACATTGGATCTTTCCATTGGTTTGCCTTCTCGTGTATGTTCTGCTCTTAGAGATTTAACGGTTAAAAGCCGCTGCTTCCATAAAACTGACTTTTCAAAGCTTAACGACCTAATATTTCACACTGATTGGTCTCAGCTGTACACTTGTACAGATATTGACGCAGCCATACAACTTTTCTACGATACCATCAATTCTCTTTTTGATGTTTGTGTTCCACTTGAGCATCCTCGTTGTACTGATAGTCAGCCTTGGTTCTCAAGGGAGCTAACGAACCTGAAGAACAGGAAGTCGAGATATTTTAAAAAGTACAGGGTGCGCCATATAAAGTGTCGGTATGGCAACACTGAATAACTTTGACATTTACCAACCGATTGCTTTTGTTAGACATGTTTTGGAAACATCAATCTAGTGCCATTTTTACAATGGAACGTTTCACACCAAAACAACGTGCTGAAATAGTGACGCTGTTCATCGAAAATAATCGTTCAATTTGGAAACAAAATTTGATGACCGATGACCGATAAGCAAAATTGTCGCATATGGGGCACGGAAAATCCTCACCGCATCCATGAAATACCTTTACACTACCAAAAAGTGACTGTTTGGGCCGGCATCACAAAGAGGCGATATTGACTGGCCACCCAGATCTCCAGATTTGACCGCCCCAGACTTCTTTTTGTGGGGCTATTTAAAAAGCAAGGTTTACGCCAGCGATCCACAGACCATTGAAGAGCTTAAGGCCAACATTCGTGCGAAATCGCCACTTTATCGACTGAGACGCTCGAAAAAGTGATGGAAAATGCCGCAAAAAGGGCACATTTTGTTGTGGCCAATAAAGGCGGCCACTTGATTGATGTTGTGTTTAAAAAGTAGTCGAAATAAATTGTACAGGACCAAATTAAAGGAACAAGATCAACATATAGCAATCGGTTGTTTGTTTTTATATTTATTCAGTGTTGCCATACCGACACTTTATATGGCGCACCCTGTATAAGAAATCCGTCAAATCATCGGACTTCTCCCGTTATATGCTTGCCCGTTCTAGCTTTAATGTGCTAAATGCTCAATGCTATAATGATTATCTTGACCGTTGCAGGCTGCAGTTTACGCAAAATCCTAAGCAATTTTATTCGTTTGTTAACCCTAAACGTAAGTCTTCCACTCTGCCCTCCTCGCTCATGTATGGTAATGCTAAAGCAAATACTGATCAAGCAATAGCCGATCTCTTTGCGGAGTTTTTTAAGTCAATTGTCTAATTGCATTTTTAGCCCCGTGATCACTGAAAGCTCGCTCCTTTGTGATCTTAGCTCTGTCAAACCCGTGTATGCACCAGGCCCTGATGGAGTCCCTGGCTGTGTACTCAGGTTCTGTGCGGATGCACTTTGTAAGCCTATTCATAAATTATTTGTCTTTGTCTTTGGAGTCATCCTCATTCCCATTACTTTGGAAGGAATCTTTTATTATTCCACTCCATAAAAAAGGTAATAAGTCCGATGTTGAAAATTACAGGGGCATTTCCAAGTTGTCTGCAATTCCTAAGACTTTTGAGAGAATTATAACATCTCAACTGCAACATTTATGTAGTGCCATTACCTCACCCTTCCAACATGGATTTGTGAAGCGTAGATCTACTACCACTAACCTTTTAGAATTCACATCTTCAGTGATCAAAGGGTTCATAGGTAAGATGCAGACTGACGTCATTTATACGGATTTTAGTAAGGCTTTTGATTCTGTTAATCACTCCTTACTGCTCCACAAACTGGGTTTAATCGGCTTTCCAACTAACCTTCTCAGTTGGATTTCTGATTACCTAAGTACTACACAGAAAAAAAAGATCCAAAAAAGCTCAATTTGGGAGGGATATGTCTTGAATATCCTTTCAATCATCCAGAGGAGCTGCAAAATCATCCCAATGATCATCATTTTTCATATCCTTTAGATGATTTCTAGCTCCGTTGGATGATTAAAAGGATATTTCAGACATATCCTTCCCAAATGGATACCGGAAATCATCCTTTTTTTCTCTGTGTAGAACCCAAAAAGTTATATTTCGTAATTCTTAGTCTAAGTGTATCCAGGTTACTTCTGGAGTTCCCCGAGGTAGCCACGTGGGTCTATTGCTTTTTACTCTCTTCATCAACGATCTTCCTTCAGTCTTGCCTTACTCTCGGGTGCTTATGTATGCTGATGATGTGAAAATATGTTTAACATATAATGATCTGGTTTCCCGCTATAATTTGCAAGCAGACTTAGATGCATTTCACTCATGGTGTCAAGATAATCTTTTAAACCTTAACAGCTTAAAGTGTAAGGTTATGACATTTTATAGAAGCTTACCACAATTGGTCACTTATATGCTTGATAATGTGGCATTGCAGCGACTAAATGAAGTAAATGATCTTGGGGTAATTCTTGACCATCAACTCAATTTTAACTCTCATGTAACCGCTACCGTTAATAAGGCCAAAAGTGTCCTAGGGTTTATAAAGCGGTGGTCGAAAGAATTTGACGATCCCTACACCACCAAAATTCTTTACACTTCTCTTGTCCGTCCTACTCTTGAGTATTAATCATGTGTGTGGTCGACCCATCAAGATAGAATTGAATCTGTGCAAAAGCACTTCTTATTGTTTGCTCTTCGTGGTTTGACCTGGAATTCTGAAGTCCGTTTCCCATCTTATGCTAGTAGACTACTTTTAATTCTTCCTTAAATTAATGGTGAAATCGACTCATCGGAATTGCTTAGCCAAATTAGTCTCAATGCTCGTTGTAGATTGTCCCGTAACTTTGTCCCCTTATCTCTGAAACGTTGTACTACTAACTATGCAGTGCTTGATCCGTTTCGTGTCCTCTGTGCTGATTACAATAAACTCTGCCGCATAATAAATTTGGAATATTCTCTTCCCGCGTTAAAAACCTATATTTTAACTTATTTAGCCCGTAGCTAAACATTTTTTTTAAAATTTTTCTTCCGGTTTTCTTGTCGCTTGTTGCCGGCTGCGCCTCTCGGTCGGTTGGGTGGGAGGTGGGCTGCTATTTTACCTGGGGTTCGCGCGTAACAAGCTTCGGCTTGGTGTCGCATGGGCCTCTTGAACGTACTGCGCATTGTACGTCAACGTCCATATAAAAAGTTTTTTCCCAATAAGACTACTTTTCTGACTCTACTCTTGTATGACAGCTATACTGTATATAAATATAGATGTCCGACTTCAACCAAATTTTTTTAAAATTATGGAGAAGCATTAAAAACTAGTAAATACGGAGTTTGGAGACGATTGCATAAAAAGCAAAATCAAAAGACCGATCGTTCCTATGGCAGCTATATGTTATAGCATTTGTTATATGCAGCGTTTTCGGACTTCGTGCAAAGTTTGGTGGCGATAGCTTTAAAACTGACGGAGGAGATAGCATAGAAACAGACGGACATGTCTGATTTTTTGAATGTTAGGATTATTTTGTTCACATTGTCTAACAGCTATTCTGTGCACATCTGGATTGTTGGTCTGAAATTTCATAGCTGCATTGCGGTGGATTTCAGGATTTTCAGTCTGAAATTTTTTAGCTGCATTGCGGTTGATTAGCGGATTCTGTGTCTGATATTTCTTATCAGCATCGCTTAGCTCTTTGCGATGCCCATCGCAATATTTATACTCTGTACCGTAGGTACATATAGTATTATAAGTTTGTGCAAAAGTATGTAACATCCAGAGGGAATCATCTCCGAACCTATAAAGTATATATATTCTTGATCAGCATCAACAGCCGAGTCATGTCCGTCTGTCTGTCCGTATGAACGCACAGATCTCAGAGATGGTAAAAGATAGAGGTTTGATATGTATGATATGCTTCTTATGTCAGGCAGGCAGATCAAGTTTATTTTCATTTTTGGCCACAAAAAACGTCATATCTCCCACAGTTTTGAAGCTAGATGGCTTGTTCAAGTCATATTTAGTTATCAGGATAACTTATCGATCCGCCGATGGAATGGAGAAGATCGGATGAACGGTTTTCGAGTTATGATCAAAAGACTGTTTCTTGGTACAGAGTATGTTATAGTCGGGCTTGACCGACTTTCTTTCTTGTTTAACATCCACTGATTGAGCTTGTTTTCTATTGGGTATTGGCACATCACTTGACTCTGAACCAATTTGTGAAAAAGAAACAATATGATGCAAAGTTTAAACGTCAAAATGGCCACTATTAACATTGCCAGTGAAGCGTAATCTTTTTACAGGATTTCCTAGATCACCATATGCAATGTAAAGTGCTCTGTTGAGAAAGACTTCTAAGCGAATTGCATATATTTCTGCAACTGCCATTATTTCACATGTGGTACCAAAAGTTTGTGGTAGCAACATTTCGTTCTGAGGTACCATAACTCTTACCTTGTGGATCACAGGTATATTCTCTGAAACGATTCCATTGTTGAACCACATGCGTTACTATTTGCTTCCGAATTAAGCTGGCAGATTCCTGTGTGTCATATAAAACATATGAAATCGCCCTAAAAAGGCAAGCGCCATCGCCAATAATGGGAACTACGCGGTGAGGCACCAACGCGCCATTAATGTCTAAAGTCTCTATTGACATTGCGGTCAAAGTTGACCTTGCGTTATTCCGCTATTTCTATAGAAAGAAGATATATTTATATCTAAAATCTAAAATAAGTCAAAGAAGACTTCGCTATTTATAACGTGTTATGGGCAATTATGAGCAACAACGTTATTAGCGTCTATAAACTATTTAATAAGAAACAAGATATATTATATGTAGGATTGCCATCTCTGACACGTGAGGATCATTCGCACCTCTAAATATATCGATAGCGTGAGTAATCGACTTGAGCTCAATACACAGTAAGGAAGAGGAAAGGAGAGATTTTCCTTAACTAACGAAGAGGACAGACGTGTGCGAAAATCGTTGCGGCGCATCAATGAATAAAGAGTGTAAATTAATTTAGTTATATTTAAAAACCCATTGAAGTAATAAACATTGAAGTCCTATTATTTATGAACTTTACGGCGAATGGTGTTTTTTGCGGCTTCGGAAGTTAGATCTCTACAAATTTGGGGGCTCAACCGGGATGAACCTAAACAGTGAAAGTGAAAATTGGCCAGTGTTCCACTAAGTCATTGCGCAAATAACAATTTATCATGCAAAGCTAAAGGTGCATCAGAAAGATGATTAAAAGCAGGGTTCGTAAATTAACACACATTATTTTTAACACGAGAAAAATTAACACTATGAAAAAATACAGTGTGTAAAAAATTTTTTATTTTCACACGTGTAAATAACATTTTTTTCAGAAGAAAAAAATTATTTTTTTCATGAAACTAACACGAACATTTTTCACACGCATGATTCTATCACGCGTGTGAGAAATTTTAGCAGCCTTCTGTAAATAAAAATGCGAGCAAATTTTTTTCACATTTTTCTTTTTCAAAATTGCGGGGGCAGGAGTTGGATTGGCGAAAATTAAAAATTAACTTGATCAGCCTGCAAGTATAAAAAGTTGTTGTCCCTCACAAGTCAATCCTCTATCTCTAACTATCTCTGAGAACTGTGCATTCTTATGCTCATTTTTACATTACATTTCACCCAAAGCCCTTGGATTCAAGGGCGTAGCCAGGGGGGCCAGGGGGGGGCCGTTGCCCCCCCCCCCCCCCCCCACCTTAAATAATTTCCATTGGCTTGTAAAAATTTACGGTTACTTTTTGGAAGTTTTTGGAGTTTTAAGGGCTGGAAAAATTGTTTTGACCCCCCCCTTCGCCGAAAGCTGGCTACGCCCTTGCTTGGATTGGATTGTTTCAGCTGCCCAGGCATCTTGCCACATCATCTACATTGAAGTTTGAGCTAGGACTTTGTTGTTATTGACCTGGTGCCATTGCTGCAGCATGCCACAACTTTGACTGTATCGACGACTCAATGAAATATTTCCTCGTCTACTGCAAGTTACTCTTGGCAAGTCTTTACTTTATTCAGGCAACAATAATGGCTAAACTAGAATGAATGTTTGTGTGTTATTTGTGGGATTTTTCGATAGTCCAAGCTATACAGAAAATTTGACTTAGGCAACAGAAACAGTAGAAATAATTCTTAAGTGAGTTAAAACAGTGGAAATGTGGCAAAAGGCGTTAATGAAATTTTGATGTTCCTCTCAATTTTTGTTCAGTTTGCTCAAATCGAAGACCACAGGATTAGGATGAAGGCAACAAATACCACTTGGAGCAATTTCACATATTGAATATTTTGGTACAGGCTAGGACAGACCCGTGGCAAATACTGCAACAACTCGGACAAGCTGCGCTCGCCCTGAAGGTTCATGATTGCTCGAATGACCATGTCATAAAAATCATGAATAAGAAACCACTCCGGGTGCTGTCTGTCGTTTATGTAAATGCCCGCAGGGCGGGGCACATTCTCAAGGTTCGCCAGCAACAAGGTATCATCTGGGATGTCGATTGGCCCCTCGCCTAGGAATGGCATGACATCCTCGTGAACAACCAGTCTACGCTGGCAGTGGGGGCATTGAGTGTTAGATCGTCCTTGAAGCATCGGCCACAAGCATGGCCAGCAAAACAAATGTCCGCAGATCGCAATGACGGCGCAGTGAACATAATTGTGGCAGATTTGGCACATATACGGAGTATGTGACCGACGACGGATGCCTAGCAGAGGTGGGAGATTATTGTTGCTGCTACTTGTGGGAGAGGGACTGTCGTGTTTACGGTTAGGTGCTGGCTCTTCTGCAGGACCTTCCAAATCGGTTTCCCCAGAGGGAGGCAAGACTTCAGATGATTCAGCTTGGCTTGTATTTTGAGCAACATTATTTTCATTATCTCCGATTTCCTCTTCGGCTTCAATGGCCACAGCAATGTTTTGACCTTTTGTGTCATCTGGATCGAATGTATAATTGAATACAAAACCGACATTTGCTATTCACTTACCATTAGTCTCTGGTTCTTTCACGACATTTTCGTTTTTTGCCAGTTGCTCAACGTGCTCGGTATTGTCCATGTTTCTTCAAAGTGATAGATTTGAATACAAATTGTAAAGTGAAGTGCTTACGTTTGAAAGAAAACGAACACGTATCTGATTGAGTCTCTTTTCGATTCTAATTTTTTTTGATACTTTCACAGTCGGCATTTCATTGGAACGGCCACCTTCGATTTGCTGAAGTTTTTAAATAATACACAGAATACGTAGCACACTTATGAAAACAGGGCTTGTACGGCGGTAATCTCATGAATTTTAAGTTAAGCAAAAAAAATCGACCTCATTATAATCAGAAATCAGTATTACATTAAGCAAACACCAGATTTGTTTATTTAAAACTTTTAACAAGAAAGAAAGTCGGCCAAGCCCGACTATAACATACTCTTTTGATGCTGCAGTAGCAGCTGAAAGCAGCGCTGCTATTGCGCTGCAGCTGCGAACAGTCTTTTAATCATAACTCGAAAACCGTTCATTGGGACATTCCTTTGGCAGATCGATAAGATATCTCGATTACTAGATATGTAACCACATATCTTTATAACTGTGGGAGATATGACGTTTTTTCTAAACTGCGGGGGCGGGAGGGGCCGTGGCCAAAATTAAAAATAATCTTGATCTGCCTGCAGCCATTAGAAGCATATATCCCATACATGTCAAACTTCTATCTCTGACCATCTCTGAGATCTGTGCGTTCATGCGGACAGACAGACGGACATGACTCGGCTGTTGATAGTGATCAAGAATACATACACTTTATAGGGTATGTATGTATGTAATGTAATGTTATATTATCACACAGCACCAAATCACATGATTGTAATGATTTATATGCACTCCTCATCACTTGAATAGGACACCCTGTTCCCTCTTTTCACAATTGCTTTTAACTCTAAAGAGAAATTTAAAAAAAAAACGGTTAATTTGCACCTTCTCTTTGTGCTACTATTTATCTCTCTCAGATACAAGCGGCAATTTCTGAGAAAGATCCGTCTTATTTATACCCGTTACTCGTAGAGTAAAAAGGGTATACTAAAGTCGTGCAAATGTATGTAACAGGCAGAAGGAAGCATCTCCGATATCATAAAGTATATATATTCTTCATCAGCATCAACAGCCGAGTCGATATAGCCATGTCCGTCTGTCCGTCCGTCTATATGAACACATAGATCTCAGAGAGTAGAAGAGCTATAGCAACCAAATCTTAGACGTAAAGTAGTATTGTCTGCAGGCAGATCAAGTTTGTTTCAAAATTTGGCCACGCCCCCTCCCGCCACCGCAATAAAATATGTTGAATAACTCCCACATTTTTAAGATATCGAGTTCAGATTTTGCAGTGTAGTCTATGTGGCCAATATCTACAATCTCACAAATTTTCAAAAGGATCGGAGAATAATTGGCCGAGTTAAAAAAATGTTGCATGAGGTTATTAAACACTAATTGAACTGAGTAACGGGTATTTCGAAGTCGGGCAGGACCGACTTTAACTTACGCTCTCGATTTTTCCTTGCATTATGTTGAAATTCGTCTGAAATGAAGTAAATTTTTTGTGTCAGTTGAATAGAACATGCGTTTTGTTTTGATTGTCTACTCTGGCACGTGCTCGATGAGTTTTCGCTGATCGAAAATCGAAAATTTGAGATTTTCGACGATTTCCTATAATATAAAATTAAAATGGGCCGAAGAAGAGACTTAACCGAGGAGGAAAAAGGAAAAAAAAGGCATACAAGGACTCTGGCCTATCAATTGCTAAAATAGCTTAAAAAAAAATCAACAGGAGCCGGCATGTCATATCGGGATTTTTAAGTAATGAGTCTGAATATGGAAAAAATATGAAAGGCTGCACGCAGAGTGTGCTCAACGATGCAGAAAGACGCCTCATATTAAGAAAAACGTCAAAATCTCATGACTCTGTGGCGAAAATTCGTGAAAAATGTGATGTAAAGGCTAGTCTAACCACTGTCCATCGCGTTATTTCGAAGACTAAACATCTAAAGAGAGTAAAAATGAAGAAAAAGCCTCCACTTAACTCTGAAAGAAAAGCGCAACGCCTTTATTTTAGTCGCGAACATGTGGTCTGGACTTCGCAGTGACATAGCGTGGTCTTCTCAGACGAAAAAAGTTTAAATTAGAAGGTCCAGATCGTTATAAATAGTTACTATTTCCATGATCTACGCAAGCAAGAATTATTGAAAGAGGCATTTCCACATTTTCACAAACATTTTGGACCTCTACCATGGATGTTTCAAC
>JAWNNO010001891.1:0-156488 GCA_035044985.1 Lordiphosa fenestrarum
ATATACATACTTTATGTAGTCGGAAATGCTTTCTTCTATGCATTACAAGGGCATAATCATATGGGAAATGACTGGTTAATCATCCTATACAGCTTCCACTTCACTCTGCTTCATTGGCTAAGAATTATAAGTGGACTATTTGTCTCTTATCATCATCACATTTTCTATACGTCCCTTTCTCCAAAGACTACACAGCAAATCAAAGCTGGAATACGCCGAGCGCCCCCGAAACTCCCTTGAAAAAACTAGAATTCCGCTTTTCCGGTCGCTTATCATACCACTGTAATATGGTGCAAAAGCAAGGAAGTTAACAGCAAGAGAAACTTCCTTTGGAGGATCTTGGGACTTCAAAAGTTGTCGATTTATTTCGCATCCGATTGAACCAAGAACTGTTTGAGTTCCAGTTGGACACTGATCTAGTCAAGCGCTCAAAACAGCTATGCAGTATTGGACAGATTCGGACGAACGAAAAGGAAAGGATATTAAGAAGCTTGATGTGATCAACTGGTGCCAGCGCGCACAAGACAAAGGCGAGTGGCAGACTTTAATAGCAGCGAACTGCTTGGCGGTTATTTTGTATAAATTATATGAAATGCCAAGGAATATAATCTTCGAGGGTATATTAACTTACATCTCTTTTTTAATAAGCGAGCTTAAGTTGGTACATTCAACATCTTAAAGATGAGATTCGAATCGAGGGTATATACATTAAAACCCAGGTGTAAAACATCTTTTCCATAACATTGCTGTTGTTAGACAAAATTATTCATTTATATCGGTGTCTTAACTGCCTGTTTGAGAGATTTGGAAGATTTTTCTGAGTAATTCTTAGCAAATTTTAATTTATATGTCAATTTAATTAAAAAATTGTGTCTCATTTTTATTCCATCAGACAAAAATAATGATAACCTGCGCTCACCTAACCCAAGAGACAACTACCTAATCAACCCACACACAGGAGAAGCCTTCATCTCCCCTGGGTTCTGTGTGCATGTGTGTGTGTGTGTATGTTTCAAAATGAAATGCGCAAAAAAGCAACAAACAATAACAAGCCAAAAATCTGCGGCCAAATTCGCACGTCCAAGTGTCAGTGACAGAAGCGGCGGCGGCGGCGGCGATGACGACGAGCACA
The DNA here is from genome assembly GCA_035044985.1 of Lordiphosa fenestrarum. Lineage (NCBI taxonomy): Eukaryota > Metazoa > Arthropoda > Insecta > Diptera > Drosophilidae > Lordiphosa > Lordiphosa fenestrarum. Next base: position 1,133 of record JAWNNO010001891.1, read on the forward strand.
AAAACAGAAACGTCTGCTGTCCGAGTGTTTGACAGTGTGTCCAGTCTAGTTAGCCCCCAGATCCAGGCCGCATGTGTTTATTATATAACACACACACACACACAATCCCCGGTTAAAAAGTCAACCAAAAACGGCAACACATTGTCTTTTTTGTGGTTTGTATATATTTTCAGCGTTGGTCGTTGGTGTACGTTTTTTTTTTGTTATTTTTTATCTATCTATCTGAATGGGGGATTGTATGTTATTGTTACGCCTTTAAAGCGAACAAAAATAGTACAAACTCACAAACACAAACACACAGACTTACAGGCAATAGCAAAACACGTGCATCATTTCGCACGGCCCCCGCGGAACGCTTTTCTACTGTTAAAAAAACAGGAAAAGTTTGGTAAAAAAAAATTGGAATTAAGCAAAATAATTGACCTTAATTGTTTAAGGAGGGGATACAATTTAAAACTAAGTATAGGAAACTTTAAGAACTTATGCACAACTTACCTTATTTCAATACTGTTGCTGTTCCATAAGTTAAAGGATCTGAAAATAAATTTGATATTCGTTATTTTGTTGTATTTCCTTAAAAAAGTAAAATTTTCGGGAATATGCGTCCTAGATCTTAGGTCCCTAAAACAATCATAAATAGTACCTAAAAAATGTAAGCTAGAGCACAGATCCGAATAAAGTTATAGAGAGCTAGACACTTGTGATTTACTCAAGGATACTAGACTAAGACTGAATTTACACGGTGAAAGACTTCCTGATGTTTTTGAAAGAGTATTCGTTTGTACATAGAAAAGAGGTGCAGAGGAGATCAGCATCAACAGCCGAGTCGAGTCGAGCCTTGTCCGTCCGGCCGTCCGTCTGTATGAACACCTGGATCTTAGAGACCACAAGAGCTTTAGCCCTAAAATTAAAAAAAAGACAAGTATTGTCTGATGCAGATCAAGCTGGTTCAAATTTTTGGACACGGCAAAACCCGCCCACCCAAAAAAAGGTGAACATCTCGAGTTCAGATGCAATCAATCTCGTAAATTATAAACACAGAGACAAAAACCGTGTTCAGAAAATAAGATTATATCATCTCAAAACAAGAACAGAATGTGGTCTTAGGAACAAGTGTTCCGAATGTTCTTGAGATGAGCACAATTCAGCTCATCACCGAAATGTATAAGTTTCCATTCAGATGTGCGGCTGCATAAGTCGGCAATAGCCTAACCAGCTAACACGTCCGCCGTCGCGTCGTTGCACGCGGGGCGTCCTGGGCTCTCCTCCCAGTAAGTCCGAACAATTTTTCTTTCTTTAATTTAATTATCTAAGGCAGGTGGGGTGTTGTACAAGGCAGGAGGTCTCTGCGGACTTGGAGCTGGAATCGGACTTAGACTTGGAATTTTATCTGGTTCTGGACTGGAGCTGGCCTGGTATCTGGGTCCTGGACCTAAATTTTTTTTTTGATTTTAAAATGTTTTCTTAAAAATTGAACATTTCAACTTACATTAAGATTTTGCGTTCTCAAAAATATGTTCTTGAAGTGAGAAATTGTTCTTGAAGTGAGAAAATCCATTCATAATTAGTTTTTGACACCGAATGTGCTCATATTGAGACCAATGTTCTCGTTTTTTTTCCCTCTGTGTAGGTTTTAAAACACGTTACATAATTATCTGAGCCGCATGCACTGTTTGCTTACATAATGTTGAAATATTAATGTTAAAATTAATGTAAATGCTCTGTTAATTAACATAAGGAAGGGTATTAATCACTAACTGCCATGAGTAACGGTATATAGTATATCGTAGTCGGGCAGGGCTGAGTTTAACTTACACTCTCGTTTTGAACGAAGCTATACCATTTAGATAACATTTGCTTAAAACAATTAAATAATCTACTGCCCAAAAATATGCTATGCAAACATCTCAAGTATCCATAAATGATTTTAGTATTTTATGCTTAGATCCAAGAATATTCCATCTTACCGCTTTATATATTTTGATATAAAGCACCATCGGCTTGATTTTACTCTGAGTATAGGGAAATATTTTAAAACTTAAATGAAGAACGCGCATTCCTCCAATTTTTCGGCTTAAGGGTAGTACGAAAACTTATTGAATCAAAAGCTTTTGTTCTCATTGTAGTATCATAAACGGTGTGTTTTCGATATTGAAAGTTGTGTACCTAATTTAAGAACCAAATAAATTTAAGATTTTAGGAACAAGACGGTAAAATTTATATTTCGATCTATGTAGAACTGTGCTATTCGAATTTTGTGTTTTAAAAATGTTAAGTCCCTTGTTGATATCATAAAAAGGTCATGGAAGAGCATTTTGAGGATGAAAGCAAGTAGTCAAGATAAAAATTATCCTTTAAGCACTGCGTTTAAATTCCTTTTTAGTTGAATATTTCTCATAACCCTTTAATAAACTGAAATTCATTAAATATGGTGAAATAATTTAATAGTTTCATTATATCCACAAAAAAAAAACCAAAAACGACTAACCGCAAACACTGAAATCAAAAACGACTAACATAAATCAATCCACTGTCAATGATGTGTCCCAACAAATAAACAAACAGACCAAAATTTACCCACACAAAGCCAAAACTGAACCAAACATATTGGCCTAAGCCAACAAATATGGCAGCGCTCGCAAGTATGCAATCATTTATTGAAATTTTCAGCAGTCAAGCGGCAAATGTGTCCGTAAATGGCAGATAGATCCACTCCTCGCCACACCCCACCACACCACACCACACCACTCGCCTCACCAACGGACAGTTGATTAATATGTGCGTATGTGGTTCTGTGTGCGTTGACATAATTGCAGCACATGAAACGTGCTTGAGAGCAAGCTGCCAAAAAGCTTGCGCAAATTTTAATTGCCGCCCAAAAGGCGGCAGCTACAAACACTTTTTGCATATTTACACTGTGCAAAAAAATAAAGCGCCCACAATTTTTAATTAGTTTTTCTTTTCCGCAGTAGAAAACAAAGGAAAAACGCGACACAAGCTGACAGCTTAAGTGGAAGTCACGCAGTCAGATTTTAAAGTCTCAGGTTAAAGTCATTCTACTTATTTAGAGAGTAAATATGTATTTACACACACACACACACTCACACATATCACTGATGGCCGCTCATGTTGTTGGCAAACATATGAAAAGCAACGTCGTCAACGTTGATTATTGTCAAACATCAAGCGAAGAAAGACGAAGGACAGTTGTCGACAGCAGCAGCAGGAGCAGGAGCAGCAGGAGCAACAACAACGACAGCAACTACATCTAGATCTGCTGAGTGAGAGAAGTGGGACAAACAAAATATAAGAAGGTGGAGAAATAGCAAAGACTTAATAGTACCCTGTTGTGGCTAAAGCAAAAGATCGGTCTTCCTAGGTTGCGATATACGAAACGGGTTCAGCAGATTGATAAACCGATAGTCAAGCTCGCAACCTGGTCAGACGACCTTTTCGACAGGTTAAAATAGTATTTACGAGCTGTATTTAACAAGTAAGTAATATACCCTGATTGTTGTACACATTTGCACTCCCCTCTAGAGTTCGAATTTGCTCGCCTCTGTTTGACCCTCGCTCAGGGCTGAGAGCTCCAGGTCGAAAGCCGTGAGAGCCCTCTACCGGCTCTCGGCTCGTGAGCCCCAGCGCTAAAGCTGGTCTGTACTGCGTATGACCTATCAATTCGACGTATTGGCCGGTGCTTGAGTTAGTGGCTCACGAGTCGAGAGTTCTGGCTCACGAGCTCCAAAAGCTGTGGCTCATGAGCCGAAAGTTGTGGCCCACGACCCGACAGCTGTTTGGTGACTCACGGCTCATGACCTAGGGCCCTCAGCTCAGAGCCAAGAGCCGAGTGCGATGAGCTGAGAGCAAGAGCTCTCAAGAGGCTCTAGAGAGCTGCGAACAAAGAGCGACTCCGATCACTGCTTAATATATATGAAAATAAGAAATTGAAAACTTAAAAGATGGGAAATCATGGATTCTGGAACAACAGAGACGACGAAAAGTGATGGGTTTGTCGAGGAAGAGCAGAATTATCATGGAAAACCAACTGTTGTGATCGACTTTAATAGACCTTGAAAGTAATATGATATATTTGGCTAGATAATGCCTGGGAAGGTTTTGCCAACGCTTTCGAAAACCAATCGGATTCACTGCAATGGAAAGTTGTACTCTACAGTGTTCGCCAGATGATATAGCTGTTTTCGATCGAAGGCACATGTCCTGTCTACCGGCTCTTCAGTTAATATACAGATGTTAAAAGCTTTGGTCGGCTTGTGGATCGTGATCTTGGATCAGTATGTGATTAACTTTGGAATACTAATGACATAGTAGTTGTTGCATGGATTGGGATATTTTTCTGGTTAGGAAGCGGCGAGAGAATTGACTCCGTACCTTATCATAGGGGATGATGCCTTCCCTCTACATAAACGGATTATAAAACCCTACGGATCCCGAAAATTACAGTTAATGACAGACTTAACAGAGCTCGTCGTATTTTTATTGCGTTTTTATTATACCCGTTACTCGTAGAGTAAAAAGGGTATGCTAAAGTCGTGCAAATGTATGTAACAGGCAGAAGGAAGCATCTCCGATATCATAAAGTATATATATTCTTCATCAGCATCAACAGCCGAGTCGATATAGCCATGTCCGTCTGTCCGTCCGTCCGTCCGTCCGTCCGTCCGTCCGTCCGTCTGTATGAACACCTAGATCTCAGAGACTAGAAGAGCTAGAACAACCAAATTTTAGACGTAAGCTAGTATTGTCCGTAGGCAGATCAAGTTTGTTTCAAATTTTGGCCACGCCCCTCCCGCCCCCGCAATAAAAAATATTGAATAACTCCCACAATTTGTAAGATATCGAGCTCAGATTTTGCAGTGTAGTCTATGTGGCCAATATCTACAATCTCACAAATTTTCAAAAGGATCGGATAATAAATGGCCGAGTTAAAAAATGTTGCATACTTATCCGAGCTGAGCTGAGTAACGGGTATTTCGAAGTCGGGCAGGGCCGACTTTAACTTACGCTCTCGTCTTTTTAGCTGGGTTCGGAATTGATCACGAGCGAGCCGCGCGCTCTGCCTCTTTTCGGCTCTCGCTCAGAGCCGAGAGCCACTGTTCGAGAACCAGGAGGACTAAACGTCTCACAGCTCGTGAGCCACTGCTTCTGGCTGAGAGCCACAGCTCGGTAGCTGTGTGCTATCAACCCGCTTTCGGCTCGTGTGCCACAGCTTTCGGCTCTGATCTGTGAGTCATTGCTCTTGGCTCATGAGATGTAGCCCTCGGCTCACAATGAAACATACGATCAGATATCTGGCTCCAAGTACAAGTAAGAAACATTGCCAGTCCCGACTGTAATATTTTCTATATCTAAGTGTCGATATAGCTATGTTTGTCTGTATAAACAAACAGATTTCTGTGATGGTAAAAGAAGAATTTTTGACATATTTGGGACTTATACTTCGCATATACATATGCAGGAGGATCAAAGTTAGGGGCTGAGCTCAGAGCCAGGAACTGTGGCTCACGAGAAGAGAGCAATGAAGAGAGCTCACAAGCCGAGAGCAATGACTCACGAGCCGAGAGCAATGGCTCAAGAGCCGAGAGCAATGGCTTACGAGCCGAGAGCTATGGCTCACGAGCCAAGAGCAATGGCTCACGAGCCGAAAGCTATAGCTAACGAGCCAAGAGCAATGGCGCACGAGTCAAGAACTGTGGCTCACGAGTCAAGAGAAGGTTGATGGCTCACGGCTCCCGAGCTGTGGCTCTAAGCTCAGAGCCGTATGCTGTAGCTCATGAGCCGAGAGCCGGTTGATAGTTCATGCGTCTCGACGTAGGGCTCTCAGCTCAGAGCCAAGAGCCGAGTACTTTGCGCTGAGAGCAAGAGCTGGCTCTTGAGAGCTGCGAGCAAAGAGCAATTCCGAACCCTGCTTCTTAGCTATAGTTTTTTTTTAGTTGTCACGGATGCCATTGACTGTTATCAAACATTTTCCATAATTTCTAGATCCCCTGCGAGAGTTTATCAGCTGTTTGGCAAAAAAAAAACCAGTTGGCTGGGCCATGCTCATTCTCAGAACGCATTTGAGGTGTCTGCATGCAAGTCCCGAGAATGAGCGCCTAGAATTTCCTTTAGCGCATTCTCTGAACAATAAATTTAGATATGCTCAGAGAAAATTCTCAGCGTCTGCGAACTGGGCTTAGGACAAGATCCTAAAATTCGGTGCGTAGGCTGGTACCAAGAACTTAGGCATTTTATAAACTAATTTCTTGTTAAAGTATAGCGCATACCCCCCAACAGTGGGTACAACCAGACAGTCGAGAACGGTCAAAGGGTACTTCGACTGGCTCGTAAAGTCAAACGATGTGAAGACTGTGCACCCTAACTCACACTCCCACACCCGCTCCCACTCGCACCCTCACACATATGTGACCTGTCAGTTACACAGGCATTTGGCAGTCAGCAGCACCCTATTCCCTTAGCCCTAACTGCCACCAGAAAAAATCCCACCCCAAAACACCACCCTGAAGCTATCTACAACATTTTATCGCCAAAGCTCTCTCCACTGTGGCTTTTATTTGTCAAACAAAGTATTTTTATTGGCTTTTTTTTAGGATCTTGTGCGGCACGTCGGATGACATGCGAGTTGGCGGCGCGTGTTTGTTGTCTGCTAAATACTCGACACTTGGTATGTGATTGAAATAATGCCCGGCGATAATCCATGCCTTATTAAACGACATTGGTAACACATTGGGTGGATTTGGGTCTGGCAGGTGGAATATGTATGTTGACCCAACCAAAACTAAATGGAATAACGAACCAGCTGGTGTGACAATTTGACAGGCATTTGATTTTCAATTTTCCTTTGTTTATTTAATTAATTGTGCCCAAGATTTGGGTGGAAATGGAAATAAATGTCTGAGAAATGAGTCCCCTAATCTCCCGGTTCTAATTTATATCTAAGAAATGCTAACAGAATCAATGTAAATTGATAACTTTCACACTCAACTCATCAACTTTTACAACTTCTCAACTTAAACGATGAATCATTAACCACACCTCAGACTCATTTGCCAAAAATGATCCTTAACTGAAGGGCAACTTTCTCTCGCAACTAACACAAAATTTTATGCCAAACAAACAAATTGTGAACCTCAGAGAGCTGGTGCTCTCAAAATGCATAATGAACATTTTGCGGGTGAAACACATACTCTCACACCCACACTCAAACACACACACACACACACCCACACAAAATTGCTATTTGGCCAACGTCAGGTTTTTATAACGTTCCAGCAACCACAACCGAAAAAAAATTTGCATTATGGCCAGAAATTAGCGGATCAAAAGACAACGAAACAAAAAATCAAAAACAAACACCGTGGGTGACGGAGGGGAAGGGGGAGGCTTTGTTTGATATTAAAATGCGTCAACATAAAAGGCACTTTCGATTAACTCGCGAAACGCTGGGCAGGAGGAGCACAGCAGCGGCACGACCTCTGCGAAATCCAATCAATGAGAGGGGCGTCGAAAATTAGGTAAATTACCGCATGTGTCGGTTACCGAACTGCGGGTCTGCTCGCATGCGAAACCACGACAGGCCGCAAATTTCACCCAGCCAATGGGGGGCGTATGAGTAATTTGACAAACATTCAAATTATTCGATTATCTAACGGAAAATGTCTGCCTGATTTAAATGACAGATATGTGGGGGTGACATTTTCTTAAACAACCATCAACAAAAAATAAAAGAAATTTATTAACCTTTTCGATGTTTACTTTTTAAATTGAGGCAGGACAGGACAGGACACTTTCCCCTGCACACACACACACACATACACTCGCCCACATAAAGAGCTGTCGGCTATAAAGTTAATTTGCTGATTACAAAGTAACCTTCTTGGCTATAATTTATGAGCCAAGGTAATAAGGGGCAACATTTTATGAGCTTGACCAGCCAGGGGAACTGTGGAAATGCGGTACAACCACTTAATGGATATAAAATGAAGGCAAACATTTGTTTGTTAATTTACTGTAGAAGCAGCATCTGTACATCTGTATAACAGTAAGAACTAAGGTCGAAAAACATCGGATTATAACTTATGAGCCTAATTAATTCTTATGTTTTGTTATCAAAATTTAAATTTCTATTCAAATAATTAACTAACAACAAGGAGGAGCTTATCTGTAAAGCAATTCCCAGAAAAAAGTATAACGTATATACCTGTATCAAAAACTAAGACCTGCTTTCTCACAAAGAACACACAACTATATATGTCCCAGAATTAAAATGTTAGTCTCTGAGAGGCAGTTCTTTATAAATGCAATTCGCCTGTGGAACGACCTACCTCACAATTTTAAAACCATTAAAAGCATCCCGCAGTTTCATACTCAACTTAAAAATCACATACAGAATACAGAATAAAGTATTAGTCTAGACAAAAAGAATAGCTTTTGACTAAAATTATATAAAATACACACATAATTGTAAAAATATTCTTGTATTGTAATAAATGTTAAATTCATTGTTAAATTGTAAGTTAAAATTTTATATCAAAATTTTGATTTCGAACCCGATGTGACTGGCGCTTTATTTATAAGTCAATTCATTGCACTTGCAGCGCTGGGCTAAAATAAATAAATCTATATAGATAACTTAAGAGCGAACGCTTTTGAAAATATATTTCTTCGTTCTTGAGTTTTTAAGAATTTTGTTCTTGAAATCGAGCAAATTTCGTTCTCAGTATGGTGTATTTAGGGACTGAGGTAAAGAAACAGAGAGAAGAGCAAGCACATTTGAGAGAACTCGCACTCTTAGTTTTATTTTTTATGGGCGCGAAGTGCGCAATTGATTTTTGCCCCCATGTTGCTTTGGAATTCCCAACCAGTTATGGCATTGCTGGCATGGAGCAACGGCTGTGCTTGCAACATGGTTTAACAATTACTTTTCCATGAAATAAATTTCAACAAAATGGAAAAACAATTGATTTTAAGCTTTTGTATGATTGGAATCTCAAGAGCTTTACAGATTATAGAGTAAACGATCTTACTCTTGAATCTGATGAGCTCTTGAAAGTAGGAAGTTTTTCTCAGTTTTTGACAATACTGTGTGCTCTTGATTCAAGAATGAGTAATCTTGATTTTGAGTATATTCAGCACTTAATTCAAGCACTATTCTGCTTAATATGAGAATGATTCGTACTTGTATAAAGTATTAAAACTCTTGGATCGGGAAAAGCGAGATGAAAAATTCATACTTCGATTAAGAATTTCACTCTTGGATCAAGAATTTTCATTCCTATCGAACTTCTGACATCGAACATTCTTGATCCAAGTATGAAATTCTCTATTTTTTCTCCGAGTGTGGTTGTTTTAGCCGGCTTATGGTCAATGGTTGATTATAATTCAATGAAAATCTTCCAAAATCAGTAAAGATTTTTTGATCATATTACCTTAATCAGATACACAGAGTATATTTAGTTTTGTGCATATTAGCTTATACGTAAATTCCACACAGAAGCATATCTCGCCTAATTAAGTATGTATATTCTTGATCAGTATCCCCAGCCGAGTCAATGTAGCCATGTTCGTCCGTCCGTCTAATGTCAGTCCTTATAAATGCAAAGATCTCAGAGACGGTAAGATTGGGGTTCGACTTGTGTGGTACATAGCTTCTTATAATTGCAGGCAGATTAAGAATATTTTCAATTATTGGTGCATTGGGCTTGAACACACCATTTTAAAACAATTTAAGGACCAGATGAGTGTAAGCCGGCTCGAGGTCAGGTTTGTAGGAAAACAATTGATTCTGGAAAAAACAGAATCAATTGTTTTCCTACAAACCTGACCTCGAGCCGGCTTACACTCATCTAAAATTAGAAAGGTCGCCAAAAACAAATCATATCAATTTAAGGACCGCGATTTGCACCTGCAGTATTCGCACTCTCAAGATGAAAAGGTGCTGATATCCAGTTAGTGCATGTGCTAAAGAGATACACATTAAAGGTTACCACAAGAAAAAGAATCAAGAAATGCTTTTGATTAGGTGATCTACCACAGAGGACATGTTGCAAAGCAGGACTTGTGGTGATTATGGCTAGTCAGCGTCGCTATGTCATCAGTTTCACACCAGTTGACAAACGACTAGCCGTACTCACCATTATACACCTAAATATTATGTATAGTTGGCATTATACAACCACAAAGTGCCAAGCCGAACTCCTCTCAATCTCTTGACTTAGGTGCTTCTTATTTGTCGCACGGGAGAAAGGGATCTACAACTTAACGCCGAATCCGAACGGCCAAGTTTGAGGATCTTTCTCATGGCCACACAGAATAAAAACAGATCCAAAAAAGATCCATTTGGACTGGATATGTCTTTAATTTCCATTTAATCATCCAGCGGAGCTTCAAAATCATCCAAATGATCATAATCAGTCATAACGTTCGGATGATTTTTAGCTCCGTTGGATGATTCAAGACATATCCCTTCCAAATGGAAACCGGAAAGCATCCAATGGATATTTTTTATATATCCTTTATTTGAAAACTTTCGTCAATAGCTTTCGAAGATTACTGGGGTAAGTACGTATATAAAGAGAAAACATTTTTCATTAGAGGTTCCGATTTGAGATCGAACCCACGTCGATTTGCATAGCAGGCACACAGACTACCCGCTGTACCACACCCGGCCAACAAAAGACAAGGACGATTCGACATAAGGCGATTCCCATTCACGCTTGGTATGCATATATTATCAGGACCCGATCAGTACATTAAGATCATGCTGGGCAATTTTTACTAGAGCTGGAGAAACATCGATACATCAATGTTTTTCTCCAAGCTGCAGGTTAAGTCATCGATGTTTTTGCACCCGCATTTTAAGAAAACGTCATATTTCCCACAATTTTATAAAAAAAAAAGGTTCGTAACTTCTGGACATATTCAGTAATCAGTTTTATTTCTCGATTCGAAGAAGAAAGGGCGAAGATCGGATGAGCGAAAGTCGAGTTAAGGGGAAAACAAACATTTATGATGGGCAGCACTGTCTGGAACAGCGAAGGGCAGCACTAAACACACCTTAACACTTTGTGTGGTATATAAAATTTTTGGAAGGTACAGAGTATGTTAGAGTCGGGCTTGACCGACTTTCTTGCTTGATTACGATGAAATTTTGAAAATATTGGATTTTTAGTATATCGGAAAGACGCTGCTTCTTAAAATCGAATATTGTGAAGCGTTGAATGTTTTTAATAGTAATGTTTGAGAGAGAGAGAGCTCAAGAGCTGAGAATAGCAGTATAATTAGTTTGTTATTTTAAAATGAAGTCGAGGAACATCATTCTGTATTTATGTACAATTTAAGTGACATGAAAAGGTACTCCCAAAATAAAATAAAAAAAAAACAATCTTATTTTATCGATGTTTTGTCTTTTTAAATACCGATGTCGAGTGTGCGTGTGTGTACCAGAGGGTTATAGGCTGATTTTGAAACGTTTTTAAAAGGTAAAATCGAAACGAAAACAAACGTTTTCGATTTCCAGAACAACAACCAGCCACCTTTTGTAAGGACTTAGACTTTTGAAACTGGGTTTCGACAACGAGAGTTTGGTTTGTGGTGGAATTTGGTTGAAAGAAACTGATCCGAACTGTAGAGTGCCAAAAATAGTACAAATAAAATCAACTTCGATTTGGACAGTCGGTTTTAAATTGTTATTCATGTATCGTCTGAATCACATCACATAGAAAGGCATGCAGTCTTAACTATATAAATCCACATAGTGATAAAAATATATTTAAAATTCATTGAACCCCCTTTTATGTTTAATCAATCAGATAGATTCGGCTGCAAGTGTACTAAAACTACGACGCAGACGTAGCGTCGTGTCGTTGCCTTCTTGATGATAATTCATTCAACACCTACAAAAATGATAAGCCTTACAATTTCATTCATTAATTGCGTACTTGAGTTTATGAACTCAAAGTGAATCACCTTTTAATTTCCTTCATTTTGTTATCATGCCAATTATCCCTATCTAATCGCCTCATTAACAGGCTTCACCATATCTCAAATATGCCTTATCGTTCACCTACATTTAACAAAAAGTGTACAAAAACAAAAAACTTATAGGAGACTGCGACCACTGCTGACCAAGCTGCTGTAGTCTTTGGTCGCGGGGGCAAAGGACAACAGCGGCAACAGCAGCAGCCAGACCATCTAATTACCAGAAAGCGGGTCGCAGTTGGTCTGTTTAGTTATTGTGAAGTCATGAGAGAGTTTTACACACAAACACACACACAGCGCACACATGAGTGAATCCCAGCTATGCATTTTATACTAGCAAATTAGCAGGCGAGGACATCAAAAAATGATAAAATGTTGCAAAATATGCACCGTTTAAAATTCGCGTTGCCACTTTTTGTTGCAGTCGGATTGCAGTTTTCAATTAAATAGCTAAAGCAATTTGGAACAAGCGCACGCGCCATTTGTGTAAGGTTAAGCCAAAGAGGGGCATATGCACTGCGTCAGTTAGTTTGAGTTATTTTTGGATACGAAAGCGAAAGATATTCTCAACAAATTGTTGAACTAATACCAAAGTCCTCGATACTTTTATGGTAAATACCTTATAATACCTATCGATGTGGAGCTGTACACTCTGAGAAAAATAGAGCATTTCATACTTCGATCTAGAATGTTTGATGACAGAAGCTCGATCAGAATGAAAATTCTTGATCCAAGACTGAAATTCTTGACCCAAGTTCAATTTTTTTTTTACCGTTTTTCTTGATCCAAGAGCTTTAATACTTGATCCAAGTACGAATCAATCTCAAATCAAGCAGAATACTCTAATTCAAGATTGCTTATTCTTGAATCAAGAGCATAAAACATGGTCAAAAACCGAAAATGTTCTTTCAATTATCAAGAGCTCCGTAGATTCAAGAGTAAGAACGTTTTCTCTTAAATCAAGAGCATCACAAATTCCAATCATTCAACAACAATTAAATATCAGTTATTTTTTCCACTTTGTTTAAACTTATTTCATAGACAATTAATTGTTAAACCATGTAGCAAGTTATAGCCGGCTCAAGGAATACACAACACCTCAAAGCAGCATCAGTCTTTGCTGTTAACTGTCGGTCGAACAGCCGTCTCTCCATGCCAGCAATGCCACAACTGGTTGGGAATTTCAAAGCAACATGAGTGCAAAATACGACTCCGCTCTCCGCTTCCATAAGAAACCAAAACTGAGAAAACGAGTACAATGCTGTGTTCACTCAAATGTGCTTGCTCTCCTCTTTGATTCTTTATCTAAATTCCCTTGCCTAAAGAAACTAAACTGAGAACGAATTTAAGTCGATTTGAAGAGCAAAATTCTTAAAAATTTAAAAACGAATAAATTTTTTTAAAAGAGTTTGTTCTTAAGTTATTCGTTCGTTCTTCGTTATTCGTGTAGTCTTAACTATAAACTTGCCAATTATTTTAAGCAGGAAAGAAATTTTGACACCGGCAACCTAAAACCAGTACAAAGCACCAAATCTCTCACGCTCTCAGCATTTACTCTGCAATATACTTCATGGAAGTAAGCAGAACCTAGCCGATTTCGCTGCATCCAGCTTTAACCAGCTAAAAGGAACCAAACCCTGATTTAAGGGCATCCTCTCTTCGTTTAATTTTTCTCGTTTTGGCATACCTTGTTGTTTTTTTTCTTAGTTTGTTTACTTGCGTGAGATTCCCCGAGGACCGTAGGTTTCACCTGAACCTGGTCATAACCCCAGCTGGCGCAGCTGTTTCGAGATAAAAACTCTCCAAACAGCAACAATGGCAAGAAACCAGAACAACAACTGCCACTAAACTGCTAAAAAATTCAAGCGCAAATATTTGTTTCTTGGTCTGTTTGTTTGCTTGTTTGTAAAACTAATGAAATTTTTGCAATATTCGCCAAGCGGCTGCTGACCCCAAATAAAAAAAAGGAACGAAAAGTAGGAAACAAAAGAAAGAAGAGCCAAACTTAAATTGACCGCACAACAACAACATCAACAACAACATGGAAGAATTAAAGGAAAAGTGGCGAAAAATTAACGCCACCTTAGGATGTGGCCCGAACAGCATAAAAATATAAGGCCAAAGCCAAAGGGCCAAAAACAGCCCAAGTGCCAAAGACAAAGCCAGCGGGCGCAGTCAGAGATTATTATGTCAAGTCACGTTTATGAGCGTAATTTCGACATGGCGAACAGACCCACCGCAGCAGCAGCAGTAGCAGCAGCAGCTGCAGACGTCCAATCCGCCATCCCTCCACAACGGATACGAACTTCACTCGGATGGCGCTTGTTAGCGCTGAACGCGACATTGCCAAGCAGTTAAGTCGCCGCCCGCGGCCAGTCAATAAACCGTTAAAAAATCCACTAAAAAACTGAAATGAAAATATGTCTTTGAGCTGAAAAAGCAAAATTATAATTTTACGTTAATGCCGGGAATGATGGCAGGGAGATGCAATTTGTATAAGCGGATTGTATACTTTAAGTGAGGTTGTAGATTGGACATTGCAGTTGAGTTCTGACAACAAGAAAAACATAAAATTGTTATTAACTATCATCGTTAAAAAGTTCTGTATTGAGATACAGTTTAGTCATTCAGTCATTTAAATGCCTGAATAAATATAACATCTGCATCTTTTAAGTCAGGTATTATTAAATGTAATTAAACCGGAATATTTCTAAGAATTGGCACTCTGTCTAATGAGTAATCGAAACTTTATTTGCTACAACAAGAAACATCAACAAAACTGTCAACAAAATAATGATGTTTCAAATTCACTGATACAAAAAAAAATATGGGTGGTGACCCAGAAATCTCTAGAGATTTTCATATAAACGCTTTCATTTCGAGCTAAAATGCTTGCCCCTAAATGCAAACTGTCGTCAAAATGGTAGCCTACTGGATTAGATGACAAAAGTCGAGAGATTTGCAACCGACTATTCAATGCCAAGTAGATTTGATGCGTACGGTTTTCCTTCTCTATAACCCAGTAGCCTGCAACGTTTCAGTCACTTTACATCTAAAGTTCTCCTAGTTTAGTTCAAAATTCAATCGTTCATTCGAAAATCTCTAGAGATTTCTGTGTCACCTTCCTATATGTATTTTCAATTCAATTACTGTTCCCCACGTGGCGCAGTAGGCGGTCATACCACATATTCTTTCAGATTTCTTTTGTTTTTCCAGTTGTTTTCCAAATTTCCAATGCATCTTTTTCGTTCGTTTGCTTTGTTTCGCTTAGCACGAGTTTCTTTTTGGAAATGGTCCATCACCCTAGATTTATAGAATTTTTAACTTGCTTAATATTACCAGTTTAACTCTTTAACGTAACTATTTTAATGCTTTAAATTTGAGATGACTTATGATGGTTCTAATAAAGAATCTGTGTTCGGGAATGGTCTAGATCTTTTGAACTTAAAAATGATAAAAATGCCCATTTTAATCCTTTTTAGACTCTCTTTGATATTATCGTATTCATTCCATATCTATAAGGTTATTTTAAGCCCATATGTTCAAAATTGGATTACAACCGCTTTAAAAAATCTTTTAAACTTATTTGATAAGATTACTTGAGAGCTTAGAAATAGTACTTTACGATAATATCAAAGTGATTCAAATAAACCGAAATTGTTCCCTTCAAAACAAGCATAAACCAGTAAAATCCTCTGTACCTCCCAAAGTTTGTATATATCATACAAAGTGTTAAGGTGTGTAAAGTGTTACCCATCTCTGTTCGACCCGGTGCTGCCCAGCTTTCCATACACTTCGAACCTCCATCTCAGAGAATTGTGCGTTCATAGGCACACACAGACAGACGGACATGGCTACATTGACTTGACTGTTGATCACGAATTTATATATATTTTATAGGATGCCTCCTTCTGGCTGTTACATTCTCTTGCACAAGATTAATATACTTTGCGCAACTTTGTTGCAGAGTATCAAAACAAATTCTAGTTAAACACCAACTATCATTTATTTTTTCCCAAACCCCCACGATTTGTAGGGGTTTTTTCATATTAGTTATATTATTTACACTTTTTGATGTTTAAAACTAATTAATTATTTAGTAATCTAGTAAAACGTTGCCCAACACTGAAATGAACCAAGTATCTTCACACTAACTTACCTAATACATTCCGATTATGTTTAATAGGCATCTTATAATAGCAACATACTTTTCCTTATTTTTTGCTCTGCTTATTTTCGATTTCATCCCCGTGGTACTTCGGTTTTCAAACTTAAGGGGGAAGGTTTGAGCCCGCAAGATTCCCATATCTACGCCACCACAACTTTCCAACTGATATCGTATCACGATATGCTGTTGATAGATAGTGTCACAATTTTAATATGCATACCAATCAGTATTTGGCGAAATATGGTCTAAGTAGCGTGTAATAAAAGATAATGAAAATGGTATAAATAAATAAAACATTTTACCAACTGTAATGCCAACAAAATACACAGCTTAACAAAATGAAATATGTGCGAATAGCTAGAGTTAAATACAAAATTATTGTCCTTTGGTTTAATCAACGTTTTAAAGATGTATTTCTATATTTAAGCTGCGTACTCAGAAACACCAAAAATTACTTTCGGCATAGTATTTCATTTATGTAGCAACACTTTGGCTATGCTTTGATGTTCATAAGCTGTTCGACAGTGTTTCTAATCAAATGAAGAGTTGTGATGAAAATATTTTTTTAATTATAAACAAATATGTAACTTGTTAACCAGTGTTTATGTAAGGTATATAAGGTAAAGTCGCTTAATAAAATCGCTTTAGCGAAACGTAACCATGATAGCCATTTGGTTTTATACGATACTACTGTATTTAGTTGCTGCAGATGGCCTAGCTACACAATTTGAATTGGTACGAGAAATATTTGTATGATATTTGAAAAAAAACAATATATTAATAATAATTTTCAGCAAGAAACCAAACCAAACATTGATGGCACTTCAAATAAAGAAGCTCAAAGGTAAGCCAGTGCTACAAACCTACTTAAAATATAAAGTTTATTCTGTTAATTTCCAAAGAATAAAACAAGAACTGGATGACCTCTATGCCTTAGCCGAGGCCCGTATAAAGGAACATCATTTCGAACTTAAAACATTAAATGCTGCTGAAATAATGCGAAATTTAATAGACACAAATGTCACTGGCCTCTTAACGAGTTATACCACCTGTCCCAGAGCTGTACGCTCCCAAGGAATTTATACCATACAGGCATCAGGCTTTCCAAATCCCTTTCCCGTATTTTGCGATGCAGAAATTGCAGGACCCGGTTGGATTGTGATAGCCAGGCGCACAAATGATAAACTAAATTTCTATTTAAATTGGCAACAGTATAAACAAGGATTTGGGGACTTGGCCGGTGATTTCTTTATAGGTCTGGATAAATTGCATGCCATTACCAAGAGCCAGCCACATGAATTGTACATACATCTGGAGGATTTTGAGGGAGAGTCACGCTATGCACAATACGATGATTTTTTCATTGAGAGTGAGAACCAATGGTATGCCATGACCAAATTGGGCAAGTTTACTGGAGATGCGGGTGACTCTTTGAGTATAAATCAAAACAAGAACTTTTCCACCTACGATAGAGATAATGATCAGTGGGATAAGAACTGTGCAGTCGAATATGCTGGACCCTGGTGGCATGTTGATTTGTACTTACAGGTAATTATTGCCTTGGGAAATTAATTCTTGTAATAATAAATATATTTTTCAGCAATCTTTTCGGACAGTATTTGGGCAAGGAGAATGATAAGAGCTTACACTGGAAAGGCATGATGTGGTATGGTTGGCATGGAGAAACATATTCGTTTAAGACTATGCAAATGATGGTGCGACCAAAGTGCACCAATTTGTATTGATTTCAACATAAGTGAAACTAATTGCCAATTTTGTACAAATGTAATTAAGTACCTTTTTTATAACATTCGCTTAACAAAATTGACAACTTATGACAAGAAATATAAGAGTGTTATAAATCAGTGCAGCTTTCATGGTAGCACAATGAACGATGTACTTCTATAATTTCGTCCTAGCCATTTTGCTTTTTATACAAAAATGGAAAATCAAACGAATGTGACAGAGTTAATTTTATCCAGGGTTCGGAATTGCTCACGAGCGAGCCGCGCGCTCTGCCTCATTTTGGCTCTCGCTCAGAGCTGAGAGCCGCTTTTCGAGAGCCGGGAGCACTAAACGCCTCACAGCTCGTGAGCCACAGCTTCTGGCTCAGAGCAGTGAGCCACAGCTCGGGAGCCGTGAGCCACATCAACTGGCTCTCGGCTCGTGAGTCACAGCACTCGGCTCTGAGCTGTGAGCCACAGCTCTCGGCTCATGAGCCAACAACCAGCTCTCGGCTCGTGAGCCACAGTTATCGGCTCTGAGCTGTGAGCCATAGCTCTCGGCTCGTGAGCCATAGCTCTCGGCTCATGAGCCATAGCTCTCGGCTCGTGAGCCATAGCTCTCGGCTCGTGAGCCTTAACTCTCGGCTCATGAGCCATAGCTCTCGGCTCGTGAGCCGCAGCTATCGGCTCTGAGCCGTGAGCCATAGCTTGGGAGCCGTGAGCCATCAAATAATCAGATTTCTGGCACCACGCCTTCTTTATGTATACTATATACATTAATAAACAAAAAAGAAACTTTGCCAGTCCCGACAGTAATATTGTCGGTATCTAAGAAGTGCAAAAGTGTGTAACAGCCAGAAGGAATCATCTCCGCCCCAATAAAGTATATATATTCTTGATCAGCATCAAATTTTGTGGCTCACGAGCCGAGAGCTATGGCTCACGAGCCGAGAGCTATGGCTCATGAGCCGAGAGCTAAGGCTCACGAGGCGAGAGCTATGGCTCACGAGCCGAGAGCCGGTTGATGGCTCACGGGCTCCCAAGCTATGGCTCACAGCTCAGAGCCGATAGCTGTGGCTCACGAGCCGAGAGCCAGTTGTTGGCTCACGAGCCGAGAGCTGTGGCTCACAGCTCAGAGCCGTGTGCTGTGGCTCACGAGCCGAGAGCCGGTTGATGGCTCACAGCTCCCGAGCTGTGGCTCTCAGCTCTGAGCCAAGAGCCGAGAGCTATGAGCTGAGAGCAAGAGCTGGCTCTCGAGAGCTGCGAGCAAAGAGCAATTCCGAACCCTGATTTTATCATTAATTGTTTTACATGTATTTATATAGACAAAAAGAAAAGTCTAGACAAGCAGGAAATTAAGCATTCTTTTGCAGTAACTAATCTGATTTGTGAAGAAATTTTTGTCAGACAAATCATCAATGAAACAAAGAAATTTTTAAAACAGTTATCAATTTCCAAGAACCATTTATCAGCTACGTAAAGTTGTGGTATATTTGAAAATAGGTCACGGCCATTGAAACACGTTGCTTAGCTTATCATTAATGTTTTGCTAAGACGTGCGGTGGAAAAAATAAAATTTGTTTGAACTATTAAATGGGAGTGAAGGGAGTAGAGACCGAAGAGGAAGTCTTTCCAAAGTCTTCTTTCTGAAAATTACCCTAAAATAATTTGTTTATTTATTTGATTAATTTACAATAAATTTCTAACGAAATTGGAAAAGTATTAGGCTTAGAGGTTTGATGAACTGTTACCCGGCTTATAAACAAAAAGAATATCATGACAAATGCCCCTAAGAGTATGCCTTTTTCATTTCCTTACGTAATTCTCAATTTTAATAAGCAACTGAGAGTGAGTTATGCCTGCGTCATGCATAATCCACTCTTTTCATTCACTAAGATTGACGAACTAATTGAAGGTATTCAAAATGAGTTTGCAGTTAGCCAACTATAAGACAATTGTTTTTCTGATTTAGTTATATTATTAAGCATAGAATACTTTATAGAGCATTTATCATGATTATTTTGTTGTGTATAAACAGGGTAAAAGATGCTGATAAATTTCACTTAAAATAACCATAAATAACTTGTCAAAAGAACAGACATAAGTAAATGGAATCATAATTTCAACATAGGACTCGAAAAGGTTCATGTAGGGCATAGTTGGACCTGCACAAATCATTACATTAGTTTCTAAACTTTACCTTGTTTGGACTTGAACTCGGGACCTCGAGGAAACTTCAACACGTAAGGCATCTTATCGCTTTCGACTACATAACGGGTGCGTTATGCACAGTAAAGTAAGCAGTCAAGTGCTAAGCCTCTTTTATATTTCGATGTCTTTCATATATTTCTAAATTTTTGTCCGATTTTCCACAGTAATGTTTCTATATTTTACGTCGAATTTCTAATTTTTTTTCTAATTTCTAAAAATTTTTCTAAATTTTTAGAAATTTTAATTCCAAAAGCAAGGAAGATGTACTAACATTAATGGCTGTCGCCCTATTTTTTCTAAAGGCTTATTAGCCCCTAATTTAAGAAAGATTTAGATAGAAAACGCTTAGAAAATATTTTTGTAAATTAAAGAAAAAAAAATGGAGGAAACTTAACTTCGGCTGGGCCGAATTTTGTATTCCCTTGCAGCAAGGACATTTCCACTGAAAACAAACAAGTTTATCTCAGTAAGACTACTTTCTGACTCTACTTTTCTATGGCAACTATACTATATATATGTCCGATGTCGACCAAACTTGGTGGAGTATTGGGAAAGCATAGCAAACTAAGAAATACAAAGTGTGGAGGCGTTTTCTTTCAAGACAAAAAAGTTTTTGTACTAAAACTTGTTTTTCGACCGATTCCTATGGCAGCACTATGCTATAGTCATCCGATCCGGCCGGTTTCGACAGGTGCGCTGCGTGTTTGTACCTCAAGACTTCGTGCAAACGACGGACAGACGGACATGGCTATATCGGCTCGGCTGTTGATGCTGATCAAGAATATATACATATACTTTATGGGGTCAGAGATGCTTCGGTTCATTTTAAAAAGCGATTTCCGTTTAATTGTGGTTTTAACGCTTGCGATAAACCTTTCGAGTTGATGACTCTTCAGCCTTAATTTCAATTAATAATACAAAATTCACGAGAAATCAGTTTCAAAGATAAGATTTCTTTGCTACTGAAATAGATTTCATGGACGTTTTTAATAAATCACAACAAAGCATCAAATTTATCAATTGCATTTTCTCTATAAAAGCCAAACGCACTTGCCATAACTACAACATAAATAATAAGTACGTTACCAAGAAAGGCAGCTCTTTCGATGTATATGGCACTTGTATGCCTCATAATAAGTTGCCAGTGTTGTTTTGGCAAGGATATAGAAAATCAAAGGTAATCCATATTCCTTCCATATTCGTTCGGTATAGAATGCCAAAAAATTCAAAAGCTGTCAAGTTTGTGAAGGAGAAACTAAATCAAATTAATGCTACCGCCTTAGTACCGGGCTATGTAACCTGTCCACCCGAAATAGGCGCAACCGGCATCTATGAAATTGAGGTGCCTGGCCATGAGTCCTTCGCCGCTTATTGCGATGCAAATATAGCCGGTCCTGGTTGGATTGTGATCGCACGTCGCACCAATGACAAGCTCAACTTCTTTTTAAACTGGCACCAGTATAAGCAAGGCTTTGGAGATCTCCATGCCGATTTTTTTATTGGATTGGATAAACTTCATGCCATTACCAAAGCCCAGACCCACGAATTGTACGTATTTTTGGAGGACTTTGAGGGAGAAACACGCTATGCCAAATACGAAGATTTTCTGATTGCAAGCGAAAATGAAATGTATGCCATACAAAAACTGGGCAGCTATACTGGCGATGCTGGTGATGCGATGCGCTACCAAGAGGGCATGAAGTTTACCACTTACGATAGGGATAATGATAATAGTATTGACACTAATTGTGCCATTGAATTTATTGGGCCGTGGTGGCATAACCAGTGTAGAAACGGGTACGTACAAACTTAGCAAATAAGTCACGTTTGTGTCTTAATTCCTGAATTCTAATTATTTTCAGGCATCTGTTCGGTCTCTATTTGCGGGGCCAGTACAGCGAAGAGTTTGACAGGAAAGGAATGTTCTGGATTTACTGGCGTGGCATTAATTATTCGTATAAATCAATGATAATGATGGTGCGACCCAGGAATGGATTTTAAAATACTAATGCCAATTAATAATAATAAGAATAAGTTATTTTTTCATCTTGAGTTTTAGAATGAAGAATTGTTATATAATTTGTTTGATCTTAATTAAAATCTTTATTATTATACTCTATTGGGGGGTTTCCCAGAAATCCCTTCAGATTTTTGAATAAAGGAATTAACTCCTAGCTAAAACTATTTGCCCTTGTATGTGAACTGTCTTCAAAATGATAGGCTCTAGATTGGATGACAAAAAAAGTCCACGCAAAATTCATCAAAAAAGTGAATTCGTCGAAATCCACTGCGCAAGCCGAAAATTATGGCTCGTGAGATGAATATGAGCAAGGACAGCATGTCGCACATAATATAAATCGTTAGACAGCGCATACAAGAGGCACGCCGGCCACTTTGGCCACTTTGCTTTATCAAAAGTAAACTCAGGAAAAAATCACATAGTAAAACCTAATACAATCATATTTGATTCTACTTTGCCACTTTTGTATTTAAATTAATTAAAAAGCACTTTGAACTGACTTAAAACATATCAAAACACCGAATTTCAGTTACCGCTTTTATATTCCCAATGCAAGGAATTCCAACTTGAGAATTACAAGCGGTCTTATTTTTGCAAAACCACAGAAATATATTGATGAATACTTTTAGGCTATTCAATATAAGTAGTATTTTAGCCGTCGATCACCCAGCATACGCGATGGCACAACTGGTTAATACGGCATTCCAATCGAGTTCAAGTCCCAGAGGTCCCGAGTTAGAGTCCCCCCCGAAGTAAGTTTAAACTTTATACAAACTAATATAATTCGCTGGCTTTCAGAACCAAATCTAAAAGAATTCCACTCTTCGATTCCATTACAAAGTAAACTGAGTAAAGATTGGATGGCAAAATGTTTAACTATTTCCCAAATTAAGTTTAAAGTGTTCACTCTTTAGATAAACGAATATCATATTTAACGCTTTATCAATGTTGAAAATAGTAATATCAAAGTGTAATTATTTGAAAATAGTGTAAATGAGTGTATGAATTAGGCAGAAGAAATTTATTGTAAGACTGAAATAGAAAGTAACATTTGTCAAGCTATCTTGTAATATTCCTCATTTGGTATAAAGTTTCGTTATAGCCTTAGTTAACTGCTTGAATTTGATTGTCGGTAAAGCAGTGTCCTGCAAAGCGCCCTCAAGTAGGCAATGGTTGTAACTCACAAAAGTATTATACATAGTCTATGTTTAATGTTTCTCTATGTTCTATGATTTGCTTCATTCTATGTTTGCCTTACGTCTACGTTTCTATATTTTTTATGTACTAAATTCTATGTTAAATTATTCTATTATCTCACATTTTCTACATTCCATGTTCTATATTTTGCTGTACTAAGCTTTCATAGCATTCGATGAAACAGAGTTTAATAAAACTTACAACTTAAGCTCTGGCTTAAGTAGAGAACCCTACCAACTGTTCCAAGCTTGCAGCAGCATATACAGTTTGTGAAAATGAATTAGTTAATTTTTATTTCTTTATTTGTTATTAGTATGATTATCTGCCTTCTATTAATCTAGTCTTAGACTAGACGGGCTTTACACCATGGAGCAAACTTCATGAAGTTTTTTAAATAGCTCATGCTTGTAGGAGAGAGGAGTAGTGGTGAAGCTTGCCCTTCTTCACCTCTTTTCTGCAATCGAAAGCCTTTTTTAAGAAGTTCATGAAGTTTTCTTCACCGTGTAAAGCCAGTCTTACTACTATTGCAAATGGAATAGTTTGTATAATATGTTTGTTGCGCAATCATCCAGGAATGACTGAACCGTTTCGAATAAAATAACCTACACAGATAGTTAATAACTTGGAATAGGAGCTGGCTGTATAGCATTTATTGAAATTACCATTACCGATTTCTAAGAGCGATTGAACCGTCAAAATATTGTATTTTTTTTTTAAATTTTAATTTGAGCTTAGATTATCGTGAATATTTGAAGGAAGGAAAGTCCCAAAACTTTTAAAAATTATCATATGAGTTTAGATCATTATAAAGCCCGGTGGTCAATAGGAGGCGCAGATCGAAAGTCGAAATAATTCTTGTTTATATTCCCATTAAAAATGGGAAAAGGTTGATCATGAAGATGTGCGAATTTATGAAACAGGGGAAAGGAAACATTTCCGACCCCATAAAGTAAATATATTCTTCATCAGCATCAACAGCTGAGTCGATATAGCCAAGTCCGTCCGTCCGTCTGTCCGTCCGTCTGTCCGTCCGTCCGTCTGTATAAACGCATCGATCTCAGAGACCATAAGAGATAGAGCCACAAATTTTTGCATGACGGTAGATGTATGGGGTACGCAGATCAAGTTTGTTTCAGACTTAGAAAACAACTCTAAAAAGAACTTATTATATATTCGTAATACTTCTAAAGTATTGGATAATGTTTTTTTACACGTCTTGAAGCACTTAACACAAATTTCTCGATGGATGATATACCTTTTTTTGGCGCTTGAGTGGGAATCCAAAAAAATACTTTATTTTCCTTTGAAAAAAAATCGTAGAATAGTTTATTTCAATGCTAAGGAGTTGTGCATTTCGCTAGTGTAAGAAAGAGAATCCAAACAATAGACTCTTAAGAACGCACCTAAAAAGGGTTAAGTGACTGTTTATGCAACTTGAAGTTCACATTACTAAGAATCTAGAAGTGAAGGACCATTTCTGAAAAAGGTGACGTACTTAGCACACTAAAATCTTCTAGATAAACTACATAATTTTGATGCCTTCTGTTACATATCCAATAAATACTCCGTTTGTCAATATCTCTGAAAGTTTTTGTGTGGGTAAATTTTAAGCGAGACGTCAAAAAATAGTGCTCAGGGGTAAAAACGATTCCGCAGTTCGTCCCTTTGGATATACGGGCTAGTGAAGAAAAAATGAGTTCTTATTCCCAACAGAATTCCTTTGCACTTCTCTTTAAGAGTATTTCTACCTTAGCAAAAAGTTTTTCGATTTCTAATATGCACACTAAATAATTCTCAATTGTTGCTTTAAACTGAGCTAGAATATTTGGATATATTTTCAGAGTACAAAACAGATGATCTTCAGATATTATAAAATTTTTAAACATAAGTTGAAATGATTGGATATTGTTGAATATAAATATGATATATATTTTTTCTGGTTCAGACCTTACGTAGATAGTAAGTAAAAAGTTGTATACACTATTTTTACGCAAGGATAACAAAGCTTTAGCCAAGAGCTTTTCAAACCTTGGCAAAAGCTCTTGGCTTTTCAAAGTTCTGCACAAGCTCATGGCTATCCAAATAGCTTTAAAACTTTGCTTTGAAGTGACTTTGAAAAGCAGAGAAAAGCACTTAATATATTTGTCAGTAATTCGATGCAAAAAGCAATAAATAACATATACAACAATCGTTTAATAAACTAATTCCAATTTCTACACTTTAGAAAACTTAAAAGAGAAATACTGCTGCCTGATGCAAACTAAAGACTAGCTTGTTTTATGTTTTCCACCACCGTTGCCAGCAAAATCGTGGTATATTTACCAGACCAAAATATACCAACTCAATGAGACTGATTAGAGAGCATCCCAAGCAAAGCTGAAAAATGCCACCAAAAGAAACTGCAATGGCAAAGTTGTTAGAAGTTTCAAATAGTCAAAAGACAATAAAAAACTCACCTAATAAATCCAGCCAAGTGTAGATCAAGTTCGTCTTGTAAACCAATATGCCATCACGCTTGTAGTACACATTTAGTAGTATGTTTTTATGCCTGGATGCATTACCCATTAACCAGGGCTGCAGAACACTCTGTCGCATTTCCAATATTAACCTCAAGGAACGACAATTATGCATACAATCACACATCATACCCGGCTTATCCCGCTGTACCACATAGGATTGTTCACCCGTTTGCTCATAGTTCTGCAATCGATCATTATGAGCTGCCAGACAAGGCAAATCCTTCAATTGGCAGGGCGTATGGTTCGAAGGCGGATAAAACAGATCCATGGTGCAGTTGCAATAACGCAACATATACACCTGATGACACTCCGCCAAGCAGTTCTCCATCATGTACTTCTCACCCTGCAGTGTTTGAAAGTGTTCACTTTCACGTTCGTAGTCCAGGACACAATTTCGTCGATCACTTGGTACACTATAGGTACTCTCATCATAGTAATGGTAGACAGCACTTACGGCTATGTTAGTGCGTATCTGAGGTTCGATCTCCAATGGAAACCCAAACCAAACATCCGGTTGCAAGATATTAAGCTGTCAAGTGAAGTGTAAATTGATATTTCCAGTTCCTAATTTTTACCTACCACAAAACCCTTTGGTTCCCGGTTTCCTGGTGCATGCTTATCCCTGTTTAAAATCAATCGTACTAGCAGACCAGTATCCTTACCAGCCTCAACACTACGCCTTTGCTCCACCTCATTGAAGGCCAAACACTGGCCCTGAGGCAATCGTCTAGGTCGAAAGATGTCACAACAATTTCGCCTTTCGGTTTGCCAAACACACTGCTCGAGTAGCTCATCACATCGCCAGGCCATTTCACTGACAATCTGCGTAAAATTTAGATGATTCAGCGATGCCAGCTCCTCGTGGTTTAGCGAGTTGAAAACATTAAAATGCCTAAAGCTAAGCGCATCATAGCCGGTAAGTATGCGCTCAAAGAGATTCCTTTGGGATGTACTTATATTGTAACGCTCGCACATTTCCGCTAGGCGTGACCAGTTCAAACGATTCTTATTGCAAATGATAACCACCGGAAATGGCATGTGATATATGGGCAAGTAGGCATGATCTACAATTGTTTGGAAATGCTTGCGATGATAGCGTTCGGCGAGCAAATAACTCACAAAAATGAGCACCGTACAGGCACACATCACTGCCAGGGCCCAGAGCAGTCTATGGAGAACATTGTAATCAGTTTTGCAGAGGGGGAGAGTGCAAGTAAATTTTCAAACTCACCGCATCCGCAATCTTATGGTGGGTACGAAAAGCTGATTTAACCCATTTATATGCGACCTGGTTGTAAAACGTTCGAGCAACTGCATCCAGGTTCTGGGTTTAGGTGGCTGGACTAGCGCCCGCCTAGCCAAAGCAGGCAGACGACGACTACGCTTTACTTGCTTAACTTGACTGAGGTACATTTTGATGGTGAGTGGCGGGTCAAGCTTTTTATAGCAAAACTTGGTGGGAAGTTGGAAATGTAGGGTATAGCCACTACGTTATGAGACTGGAAATGTTCAAGAATTTCAGTCTTAAAGTCGAGCGAAATTCATTCTCAGTTTGCTGTTTTTTTTGCTACACTGGTAAAACAATTCGCCTTGAAAACTATAAATTCTCCTATGAAATCCGTCTTAAATTAAGAAAACATTTTCTCATTTATGGAAAAATTTTCTGAAACTTTGAAAGTTTTCCATACATGAGAAAATATTTTTCTTAATTTTAGGGTGAATCGCCTTAGGACGGCGCCATCGGTTTCGCTGAAAAGCAGAAAAAGCAGAACGAATAACTTAATAACGAACGCTCTTGAAAAAATATATAAATTCGTTCTTAAATTTTCAAGAATTTCGCTCTTCAAATCGACCTAAATTCGTTTTCAGTATAGTGTTTTAAGGCAAGGGGATTGAGCTAAAGAATCAAATAGGAGAGCAAGCACATTTGAGTGAACACAGCATTTTACTCGCTCTCTCAGTTTTGGTTACTTATGGGAGCGGAGAGCGGAGTCGTTTTTTGCACTCATGTTGCTTTGAAGTTCCCAACCAGTTGTGGCATTGATGTCATGAAGAGAGACGGCTGTTCGACTGACAGTTGACAGGCTATAACTGATGCTGTTTTGAGGCTGCTTTTGTGTATTCCTCGAGCCGGAACATGGTTTAACAATGAATTTTCTATGAAACATTTTAAGAAAACGGAAAAAACAACTGACTTTAAGTTGTTGCATGATTAGATTTAAAAGTAAAAGATATTATTCTTGAATCTGATGAGCTCTTTATACTAGAAATAACATTCTCGGTTTTTGAGAAAGCAGTATGTTTTGGACTTAAGAATGAGCAACTTTAAATTTGAGTATGTTTAGCACTTGATTTAAGAACTATTCTGCTTGATTTGAGAATGATTCGTACTTGGATCCAGTATTAAAACTCTTCGATCAAGAAAAACGGGTTCTAAAATTCATACTTGGATCAAGAATTTTACCCTTGGATCACGAATTTTCATTCTTATCGCACTTCTGACATCGAACATTCTTGATACAAGAATAAAAGTCTCTATTTGTTCTCTGAGTCCAAGCAGTTATGGCATTGCTGGCATGGAGAGATGGCTGTTTTGCTGCTTTGTGGTGTTGTGTGTTCCTCAAACCGACTCAAACTGGCCACATAGTTTAACAATTCATTTTCTATAATACTAATAATAAGCACCAAATGTATAAACAACAATTTAAATTGTTATTTGTTTGGAATATGGGCGCCCTTGCTTTTGAACCTGTGTAGCTCATGATTCAAGAGAAAACGATCTTACGATTGGATCCTGATGAGCTCTACAATAACGATGGTTCTTGGTTTTTAATAATGGTTTATGAATGAGCAATATTGAATTTGAGTTCGATAAGCACTTGATTCACGAATTTTTTTGCTTGTTTTTAAAATAATTGAAGCTCTTGGATCAAGAATTTCGTTCTTGAATCAAGAATTTTCAATCTTATCGATTATTCTGATTATTCTTATCAATTATTATCTTGATCAAAGTATGAAATTCTCTATTATTTTTCTGAGTGTAGGAATATACTTTATGGGGACGAGGATGCTTCCTTCTGGCTCTAAAGGATCCTAGAAACTTTTGCACAAACTAAATATACTCTGCGCGTTTTGAAACCGGTTTTAGGATCAAATTTGAACGCTTAATCTGAAAACTTTTGCAACAGTGAAAATGGGTGCACGATTCTTTCACAAAATAATGAAACAAGTCCAAGACGAATTTCTCCTATCCAAACATAATTTCCTACTTAGAGCAACAAAGTTTCGTCGTTTTACCAAATCTAAAACGAAACTCACATGGACTCAATGATTTTTTATCACTGTGTGCAAATCATTTGCCATTGATGGCATTCAATTGAATTTCCTTCAATTCGTTGATCCAATTAGTTTGGCATATATTTGGTTGAATGCAAATCAAATCGACACTCTCCTGGGAGTTTGGCTAGTGATTTGACACTGACCTTTTCTGTGTCCAACTTTAATAGGCGTTGGACACGTTAGCACGACAACCGTCTAGGACATGACAAGGCGTTAAACGGCATCTAATTATCTACTATGAAAATTCCGACACGCATAGCATGAAGTACTACGGCTATAAAAGACCTGACACGGTCGCCGGACAGACTCAGTTCGCTATGACGCTGCCATACTTTCCGCCGGCAATGCAAACGCAGCCAACGCAATCGCTGCCTCGTCGCTATGTCGCGAAATTGGGCCAATCGGCTTGGCAATTAGCCTTACGGTTTGGCAAAAGGACAACAATCCACGGCTTGGATAGATTACTCGCAACTCGTGCCAGTCGCTGGGAGCGTTTTATGTGGCTTAGTACTTTCGTGACGGCTTTTTTGGGCGCTGTTTATGTATGTCTAATATTATCGCAACGATTTTCGGAAGGACACTTTCAAACCGTGGTGGACAGCACACGTTTTCCGGTCTATCGTATCCCATTTCCAGTTATAACCATCTGTAACCGGAATCGCTTGAATTGGAAGCGCCTGTCGCTGGCTCAAAGCAGATTTATGTCGAATGACAGCAACGCAGCACAATTGGCTCTGTTCGAGCGCATAGTGAGTAGCTATGATGATGCCTACTTTGGTCACTTTCAATCCTTTGAGATATTAAGGAATCAGCCCACTGAGCAATTGAATTACATCAACTTTAGTTTGGTCGTGGACTTTATGACGTGGCGCTGTGAAGAGTTCTTGACCAACTGCATGTGGCGTCTGCGTCGATATGATTGTTGTGAGATTTTCTCGAAACGCCGCAGTAAGAATGG
The DNA here is from genome assembly GCA_035044985.1 of Lordiphosa fenestrarum. Taxonomy (NCBI): domain Eukaryota; kingdom Metazoa; phylum Arthropoda; class Insecta; order Diptera; family Drosophilidae; genus Lordiphosa; species Lordiphosa fenestrarum. The sequence goes on from JAWNNO010001891.1 coordinate 31,266, forward strand.
TCTATGCTGGTCATTCAATTCACTGGAAACAGTTGAGGGCAGACGCATGCAACTGCTGGATCCTATGTGGCCCTGGAGAACGGGTGCAGCGGGTCCGCTGAGTGCTTTGAACGTGCGTGTTCTGATAAATCCCGAGGATCATGTGCCGGGCAATCAGAATGAGAAAGGAATTTTGGTAATGGTCACAGAACCGAATGTCTGGCATAAGGATCCATTTAAAATACCCGTGAATACGGAGACCTCAATGGAAATAGAGCCTATTGTTTATTTCTATGACAATGATACAAGAGGTGTTAGCTCTGATCAGCGGCATTGCGTTTTTGATGTGAGTTTAATTGAATGTTTTTGAATTGCTTATTTAAAAAATTTATATTCGGACTCAAAGTATTAATTACCCAGCAAACATTTTTTATCGCGGAAGATAAGAATGCGATTCGCCCTAGTAGGTATCGCTTTACTCTAGCGATATCGCATTATTATCGCATTCTCATCTCCCCACGGGAAGAAATGCGGACACTATGCGATAACTTCCGGGCGATGAGAAAGCGACACTTTTGGGAGATAGGAAAAAGTCTCTTTTGAGCTATAGGAAAGCGATTCAGCCTGGGGATAAGAAAACGTCTCTTCTGAGGGATAAGAATGCGATTCTTCTTAGAGATAAGAATGCGATTCTTCCTTGAGTTAAGAATGCGATTCTTCCTGGAGATAAGATTGAGACTCTTCCTAGAGTTCTGAAATCGTTTCTTCCTGGGAGATCAGAATGCGACTTTTTCCAGAGATAAGAATGCGATTCTTCCTAGAGTTAAGAAATCGTTTCTTCTTGGAAATAAGAATGTGATTCTTCTTAGAAATAATTATGCGATTCATTCCCCCCAACATAAGCCATACAAATAAAATGTGTGTTCGATTTCTGTTATTCAACAGTAGGTGGAAATAGTTTATTTTTTAAAGCTAAGTGTGTCAAATTCTTTAAATATATATAGTTTATGTGTAATTTGAGAGTGTATGTATGTATGGTGGTTTTCTTTATTTGTAATAAATCTAAGTTTTGTTATTGATTTTGAATAGTTTCTTATTTATACGGTCTTCAGCATGCAAAAAATGTTGTGAACAGACTTTGTTAACGTCTGCATCCGTCGTCTTGGCAAACATATTATGAGCAATTTCTGAAAACAAAAGCCATAATTAGTGACATATGTGCAACCAAAACTAAAATCTGAATGCTGACCTCTCGCCACCACTGCTGGATCGCCCTTGAAAACGTTGCCCTGTATTTCCATAACAGTTTAAGACAATTCTGGCTGCTTGTCGTCTTGTCTTTGCTCTTTTGGCTTTGATGGAGGACAATTCGACTTACTTAACGCAAAGCGCGAGGAATTTCAACACAAATTTTTAACGAAAAGAAGGTCTGCTTTTAATAAATGCACAATCTATTATGCCTCTCACTCCGTTGACTATTGAAACGGAAAGGTTTTCCCAGGGGAAGCTGAACCAAAAAACGAGGCCTACTGTAGTTTGTGCTGAATCGGAGCCTGTGCACTATTGTCAACTTTACTGGCACTGGATATGTCAGAAAAAATGTAGTATTGTCTTTACATCAGAGAGACATCTCTTTTTAATATTATTTAATAGAAGTGGTAGCATATTGCAACCCTGAAATATTTTGAATATTATTATTGTCTGACCGTTTGCTTAATAATGGCTTTCTTAATAGCCACAGATCTACAGCGGACAAGTAAACACACATTTTCCAGAAGGAAGAATTTCCTACCACATTAAGTACATGTGTCAATTTTTATATTGGGCCGGTTTTTTCATCTTTTAAAAGCGTTGCCAGAAGTTTTTTACTGCTTGGTAACATTGTAAAAAGTCGTTGAATTAACTGCAAGAAGAATCGCATTCGGATCTTCTTAGGGAGTGTTAAGCGATGTATCGCCAATTCTCAGATGGGATGATGAAAAAGCGAGACCGACCAAAAAGTCTCGCATTCTTGCCCCCAAGGCGATTTTTGAGGGATATATCGCCAATTTACCGAATGGACGGAAAAAATGTGATAGCACATATCGCCAATTTATCCCTTTTATGATAAAAATGCGATACCTAATGTATTTTGTTAGTGTAAATCGCCAAACTGTCTCCGAACTCTCCCCTCAAGCAATCGCCAAACCCTCGCATTGACGAGGGGAGATAAGTAACACGACAAAATGTTTGCAGGGACGACAAAATGTTTGCAGGGTACCCAGTTTATACATACACAAACAAAATATCATGATAAATGCCCTCTAAAGTATGCCAGCTTTATTTTTTTTTAATAATTCTTATTTCAGATGAGTAATTTAGAGTCAGTTATGCCAGCTTCATACATAAGATTAACGAACTAATTGAAGGTATTCAAAAGGAGTTAGTAGTCAGCCAACTTTAAGAGAACTATTTTCCTGAATTAGTAATATTATTAGGCATAGCATACTTTAAAGGGCATTTATCCTGATATTTTTTTTGTGTATAAATAGGGTAATAGATATTTTTGAAAAATCGACCAACCCCAGTTGAAGAGCGGTTCAAAACTGATTTAGGACATTATCTCATTTGTTATATATATAAGCTACTGTCTTGAAATTTGGTATGGAGCTTTGTAAAATAGAGTTGGATATTTTACTAGTTCAGAACATGATTCGAAGCGGTTGAAAAAGGGTCTAGAGAAAGTTATTTAGCAGGGCTGCAAACCCAACAAATTTCGTGGATCTCCGGTTCGCGGGTTCGAACCAAAATTTACCAATTACCAGAATTTTGAGGTTCAAGGTTTTGGGGCCAAGGTTTTGGTTCGAACCTTGGTTCAGCCAAGCTTTATACATGTTTATAAAGTAATCGACCTTAAACCGACATAAACTGTTAGGGAGTTGTCTTGATTTTGGTTTGGGATGGGATTTCACAATACTTAATATAAATAGAAACACTTTCTTACAGCGCATGACCATCACAGCAATGACAATGTGTTTCTACTTATATCAAGTATTGTGACGAAGTAAAAATAATAAAAAGTAAAAAAAATAATCCACATACGAAAAGTGTTTGCTCAGTAATGTGGATAATTCTATCAGGATAACAGAAGAAGTCACTGGAAAATAGTTCAAATCTTTAATTGTTGTTGAACCGAACCGATATTTTGGGTTCGGAACGGGTTCAGATTCAGCTTTAATACCTTAAGAGGTTCGGTTCAAACCCGGTTTACAGCTCTGTTATTTAGTGACTGCTGAAAATTTATTTAGGCTATGGAGTTTAGCTAATAAGGAGTTAAGTATTTAACTGGTTCAGAACCGATGTCGAACCGGTCCAAAAAGGATTTAGAGCCATATTTCAGAGTAACTTAAAGAATAAACTTTTAACTTTTCTATATTTTGGAAATTTGAAGTTGGATTTTTTACTGGTTCGAAAGTTATTTAAGCCAAGATCTTGAAATTCGTTGTGGAGATCAGTTCAAAAGTACTTCATATCCATAACTTTCGATTGGAAAATTGGTTTTAAATTAAAAATGTGAATGTAGATTCGGCATTGATTATGAATGAATTATAACCAACGATTTTTCATGCATTAGAAAAACTTTTGAAATTTTTGTTTGTCTAAATGGCCTTAATTTTATTTTTACCTTTAATTTCCGCAATTTGAGCCTTTGTCCTGCTCCCCCCCTTCACTTCCAGAACGAGCAGAATAGCCAGGACTTCAAGTCACTGATGGGCTACATTTACATGATTGAGAATTGCCAATCGGAGTGCCATCAGGAGTACTTGGTGCGCTACTGTAATTGCACAATGGACCTGCTTTTTCCACCGGGTAAGCACGTACAGGACTTAAACCACAACAACAGACTTAAAACTGCACTCCACTTCACTTCTGTGCCTCGTTCTGCTTGTAGGCCAATATCGTTCATGCCGCGCACAGGATTTGCTTTGCCTGGGCGAACACAATGGTGCGTAACTTTTGCAAAACTTGACTGACAATCCCAGGGCCATTTCTAATCCTGACCCATCCCAACCTCTCAGACCGTCTTCGCTACTCATACCAGCCGGGCGAAGAGCGGTTTGTACGCAACAATATTGAGGGAATGGTGTGTAAATGTTTGCGCAATTGTTACTCACTGAACTACATCACCGATGTGCGTCCAGCGTTTCTGCCACCGGAAGTGTATGGTAATTCGTCATATGTGGATTTGGATGTGCATTATCGTTTCGAGACTCTAATGGTGTATCGCACCAGTTTGGTGTTTGGCTGGGTCGATTTAATGGGTAAGGATTAGTTCAATTGCTAAATTAAACAGTAAGCATTTGCATATCAAGTGATTAGAAAACGGCGAAATGTTTGAATTTTATTTGCATTTTTGCAAGAACATTAAACAGTTGAATAAAAATTTGTATCAACTTCAAATAAAATTTGTATATTCATTTGATTGACAAAGCCACACATTTCTTTGATGTTTAAAATTTCCGTGTAATTAGCAAGAAACGCTTTTAATGCCAAATCCTGTTCTTACAATCAATAACTAAAATAAGAACTTTGTTTATGGAGGGGTTAAAGATTTCTGTCCGATAGTTCGCTATATTTATGAATCGTATCGGGTTTGACTATTTTGATCTAAATGGTGCAAGTGCGTGATTTGAAGGGCTAGTGCGCAAAAACATGCTTCAAGTAAAATGATTCCATTGTAAAAAGAATTCCCTTCAATCTCAAAATAGCTTGTCACAGACATGCCAACTTGACATTAGGGTCGTCATTATTCCCGTTACTCGTAGAGTAAAAAGGGTATACTAAAGTCGTGCAAATGTATGTAACAGGCAGAAGGAAGCATCTCCGATATCATAAAGTATATATATTCTTCATCAGCATCAACAGCCGAGTCGATATAGCCGTGTCCGTCTGTCCGTCCGTCCGTCCGTCCGTCCGTCCGTCCGTCTGTATGAACACCTAGATCTCAGAGACTAGAAGAGCTAGAGCAACCAAATTTTATACGTAAGCTAGTATTGTCTGTAGGCAGATCAAGTTTGTTTCAAATTTTGGCCACGCCCCCTCCCGCCCCCGCAATAAAAAATACTGAATAACTCCCACAATTTTTAAGATATCGAGCTCAGATTTTGCAGTGTAGTCTATGTGGCCAATATCTACAATCTCACAAATTTTCATAAGGATCGGATAATAAATGGCCGAGTTAAAAAAATGTTGCATACTTATCCGGGATGAGCTGAGTAACGGGTATTTCGAAGTCGGGCAGGGCCGACTTTAACTTACGCTCTCGTTTTTATATCGAGAAATCGGTATATAGAAATTTTAAATAGACGATTAGCGATATTATGATATAATATTTCATAGGGCGATGGCTGGACCTTGATTATGTGTTTTCATTTATTTAATTGCGTCAGAGCACGAGCTTTTACATGTCGTGCATATTTTATGTTTCTTGTTCGAGCCGAACTAATTTTCTTACATCATTTTCATACCATATCATATCATTGCCGGATTTTGTTAAGCAAAGCAAATATCAGGAATATAAACAATGGGAAGCAGTTCGCATAGTCCAATAGTACCAATGCACTGTGAGTAGCCAAAGAAATCCTTTAAACAAATCCGCATCACAGCATCATAAAGAAGGCTCAAGAGAAAGCACTAGACGAATCTACTGATTTTTGTTTGCTATTACTACGTTTAACACACCAAATTATTTGTAATTAATGCCCTTCAAAGTATGCAAATTTTATTTCCTTATGTAATTATCTATTAGAACAAAGCCATTGCTAATCAGTTATGGCTTCATCATAGATAATCGACACTGCATATTCACCCAGATTGTTGGGTAAGTATTTTGCATACAAGAAAATGTTCAGTTAAGACATAAATAAAATAAATACTTAACTAAAACATATATCGTAGCATACTTTAAAGGGCATTTATCATGATATATTTTGTGTGTATGAACGTTTGGGCGTACCTTTCTCTATACGATTTTAAAAGTTTTAGATTCTTTGAGGCGCATAGCTCAAAAAACTCACAATATTTTATGGAGAATTTAGCGAAAATCCAAAATCAGATTTCTTAAGGTATTATGGTGCCGATGAGGCTTCAAAGCTTCCAAATTCCCAGAAATTTATTTTTGAATTATCAATGTAGGCAGAGACCTTCTACCAAAATGTCGAAAAAAATATTTAAAATATTTCACAAATTGTAAAGCTCGCAACACAATCAGAGGGCACAGACTTTGTGATTAGTTGCTTTCATGCAATACATAGAAGGGCGTTCTGATGTGTCATCTAGTCTGGGATCTGCCATGGATTTAGGAAAAACACTGTTAAACAGTACACTTCCTTACTTTGTTGGTAACAAGCGGCTATCCAACTATATGACAGTGATGTACTTCTTGGAAAACGAACCAAAAATGACACTTTATGGAACGGATTTATACCAGCGGGGAAATTGGAATCTTTAAAGCCTCATCGGCACCATTAAACCTTAAGATATCTGATTTTGGATTTTCGTTAAATTCTCTATAAAATATTCTGAATTTTTTGAGCTATGCGCCTCAAAGAACTAGAAAAAAAAATTGTTTTTCATACAAGGCAGGTACGCTCTAATAAAAGTAGTATATGAAAGGTTTGATTCCAGTGAAATATCCAACTTATTTTAGAATTTTGCATTTTATATTTTGGCTTAGATTTTACAAATTGTTCGGAAGTGAAAAAATCAACAATGCGAATAGCAAAAACATTATCTATGGCAAATTCTTCATAATTTTCTCTAAGAAACCATAGGTCTAACATACACTTCTAGGTCACGCACAGCAAGGTAAAAATTTCAGAGACAGCTTTTTATAAAAACGCAGTCCAAATATGGCAACGTACATCATTGATTTTTGGCTTATTTAGAAGAAATTTTAATAGCCCGCCTATTATCTATTTTCATTTTAAGATAATTTTTACTACTAAATCGAGCAAGTGAAATGTGAAAAATCATCATAGAAACGATTCGATCATTTTGAATTTCACACTTAAAATAATTTTATGATTTTTTGCGTCGTGCCCAGATACGAGTTAGATTTGTTGCTTGAACTCGCTTCCAAGCGAGGCATTTGCACTTATCGTTCCGCCTCCTTGTGCGCAGCGGCGCCATTTTTTGCGTCGTGCCCAGATACGCAGTAGATTTGTTGCTTGAACTCGCTTCCAAGCGAGGCATTTGCACTTATCGTTCTGCCTCCTTGTGCGCAGCGGCGCCAAGAACAGAGCCAATTTTAAAGCGATTGTGTTGCGCCAGTTGCCGTAAAGTAATTCTCAGAGCTATATCAGCAAGAAAGTCGAACCATAATACTCTGCATTAAGAGCAAACAAGATTAAAAATAGAGAAAAGTTAACTTCGGCTCGGCCGAAGTTTGTATACCCTTGCAGCACGGATTTCTAACTAATTTGAAGGACATTTCCATTGAAAACAACCAAGTTTTTCTCACAAAGACTACTTTTCAGACTCTACTTTCCTATGACAGCTCCTCTATATAGCTGTCCGATTTCGACCAAACTTAATGAACCGTGGAAATACATAGAAAACTAAGAAATACAAAGTGTGGAGTCGATTTCATTGACAACAATTTAGTTTTTCTTACTAAAACTAATTTCTCGACCGATCATCCCTATGGCAGCTATAACCTATAGTCATCCGATTCTGTGTAGGCAAAAATCCTAAATTTTTCATAAATATAGGATAATAAATGGCAAAACTATAAAGGTTGTAAAAACGTTGCATACTTTCCGATGCTTGCTAACAAAATGTTGATATGTTTACATAAATGTTAATGGTCTGTTAATAAACATAACATAATCATTAATTCCCCTGAGTACAGGGTATATAGAAGTCGGGCAGGGCCGACTTTTAATTAAACTCTCTCTCTCTCTCTCTTAAGTTCTGATTCGTATTTGACATTAAGTAAATTTGACTAGAAAAAAAGGACTTAAATGTACAGTTTTAAATAGTTAAATATTTATCAATGCATTTTTCCTAATGCCCCTTCTATCTCTTCCTTTTTTCCCATTTTCTTGCACTTTCACCTTTCAGTTAGCTTTGGTGGCATAGCCGGTCTCTTTTTGGGCTGCTCCCTCATTAGTGGCATGGAACTGGCCTATTTTTTATGCATTGAGGTCCCAGCCTTCGCCATCGCGGGACTACGTCAGCATTGGCGTTCAAGGCGTCGCAGGACCACCACGCCCATTCTAAATCTACGTCAACAAACGCCCAGCCAGCTGTTGGAGCATTATATATTGCAATTGAAGGCCGAAAAACCATTGAAACAACACCAGCAGCCGACAAATTTCCAAAAATGGCAGCGCCTAACATTTGCCCATAAACATGTTATTAGCAAATGAATAATGCGAATGAATAAAATATCGATTTGCAGGAGGAAGAGTTCGCTCGGTGGTGCTTAAGTGGCTGCTGCCTGCCAGCTGCCAACAAGTCAACAAACAAATTGTGCTCATTTTTCAGGCTTGCTATTTGCTGCCTTCACGCAGGCAGACACTGCTCTGTGGGCCTGGCCGCACGTTGACAGCTTCATGGCCCCAGACATTGTTAATCAAAATTGAGGTTAAGTCGTGCTCCCAAGTGGTTTTTCGGGCGGCCACAACAACTTTGCCAGTTGATTGAGACATTTACTTGACTCCAGCCCCCCAAAAGGCTTCTTGGCAATTAAGCATAGTTTGTTTGGTTGAGCTAGGTCAGGACTTTGGGCCCCGTCCCCAATGGCTGGCAGCTGGGGCAGCTTTCTTAAAGTTTGCAACGCAAATGTCAACGAGGCGCAGACTTATAATTTTATTTATTCAAAGTTTTAAACGGCACACAACGCCTGAATTGTGAAATGTGCGAAAATCACATAAAAGGCACACACCACAGCAGGCAATCATTTTTCATTTGAATGGCGCGACAATAATATTTGGGGAAGTCTTTGCTCAGTAGGGGGAGATTGAGTGGAACAGCATGGTACTTGGATGCTCTTTAAATGTTGGTTAATCTAACCAAGCAAGAGCCATTGTGAATTTCGAGTGATTTAAAGAAAATGTGCTGAGTAAGTTCACGCTAAAAAGTATACAACTTTTCAATGGGAAAAGCTGCCAACTAAGTAATATATTATCACCGTCTTATAGAGTGCAAAATGGCCTATCTAATTAAATATATAAGTTAACGAAATAAAATATTAATAAAATTAAAGTTTTGCTCTGTTTTTTTATTATAAATTATATATTTTTATATGTGTTAGGTACGATTTCTCATCCTCTACATGGTTTTATCTGCATCTACATAGCATCTATAAGATGCTATAAGATATCGGCGATTTATAAAACACTTCCGATATTTTTACTGATTGTAATATTAGATCCAAATTAAGGATATTGCTTGGGTCGGATCATCATTTGCATAGTTCTATATGAATATAATACACCTCGCCAAAATTTCCATTGCATTCCCTTACTGCTCAATTCAGTGATATAAGGTCCACTCAAATACATGCCAAACAGATTGCTGAAAACGTTGATACATATACAGCCATGCTCCGGTTTTCACTTATTTTTGCGAATTGCGATTTCAGCAAATTCGTACGATTTTAGTTTAGAGCGCTCCGAAATTCGCCACTTTTTGTCATCGATAATGTTCCATTCCCAACTTGTTTTGTTTCATTTCACATAACAAAAACAGCTGATGAGCGCCACTACTCATGCTATCTATAGTTATATATCGATATATACCATGGCCAAATCGCAAATTGTTGTTGTTGTGAGCAGTTTTCCATCACGCTCAATTTTGTGTATCTCTATTAAATAATTGTTTAAAATATTGCCTTAGTGCGAATGGAGTGGGAGAGTCCGTAAGACAAATCTAAAAAGGTCAAGGAACTGAATAAAAATAGTTCCGTGGGCTGTCTGTTTGTGCATCAACCTATATTTTGCATTTACTTTTCATTTCACGGACTCAGATGTCGCCGGTTTAAAAACGCCAAAACTTTGCGATTTCCGAGTGTCGGAGCACCAACTTTTACGATTTGATGATGAAATCGCAAAGTTTTTGCGAAAGCGAAAATGGGAGCATGGCTGATAATGAAAATTTACTTTCACCTTTGATATCGTCAACTTACCTATCGGTGCAATCATTATACCACCAAGCACCCATACGGTTTACTGCACAGTTCCCACTTGTCAAGATATCAATTTCGTTATCGAAAGTGGTGAATTTCATTCCCTTATGACTTGCTAATCCATCACCAGCATCTCCCGTATAGCCGTTAACTTTTGTCAGAGCATAACGCATATTTTCACTTTCGATGTAAAAATCATTATAGAGCGCATAACGTGTTTGTCCTTCAAAATCCTCTAAGTGTATGTACAATTCATGTGTCCGACTTTTGGTAATGCCATGTAGCTTATCCAAGCCAATGAAGAAGTCGCTGGATAAATTTCCAAATCCTCTTTTGTACTCTTGCCATTTTAAAAAGAAATTTCGTTCGTTACCAACCAGGGCCGGCTATATTTGCATCGCAATAAGCGGGGAACGGCGCTAAGCCAGGCACCTGAATTGTGAAAATTCCGTTGGCATCTAAATTCCCTGGACAGGATATGTAGCCGGGTACTAAGGCAGTGGCATTGATCAAGTTTAGTTTATTTTTCAAAAACTGTACAGTATTTGGATTTTGCAGATTTCTAAACATATAATTTCTCAGTGCTTGTTATTTGAATCTCAATTATTATTATTACCTTTGAGTTTCTTTGTCCAAGTAAGGATTAATACGAATGTCCTTGCCAAAACAACTTAATATAAGGCGAGTGCAAAATAAATCGGAAGGGCCTTCATTCTCGGTTACTTAGTTCTCACAGACTGTTGTAGGTTTATCAAGATACTGTGGTTTTTATAGACAATTTCAATTCCTTTCAAATATATGTGTTAGAGTACTTGAGGATAATATATTGATGTTAGTATGTTATCTGGGTTATTTATTGTTTGTTTGTTTTGTGAGGTCTATGCAACTCAAAGAGATATAAGCCATTATCTTTAGTGTTGCGAATCAATTTTCCAAGAAATTTTTCAAGCTCATAGATGATAAACATGATGATGATATCAATTATTGAAAATAAACCTGCAGGTACAAGAAGTTTATGTCCCATACATTTCAAACCTCTATCTCTTACCATCTCTCAGATCAGTGCGTTCATACGGACAGACAGATAGACGAACGGACGGTCGGATAGACGGACAGAGGCACAGACGGACATGGCTATATCGACTCGGCTGTTGATGCTGAAGAAGAAGAATATATATACTTTATGGGGTCGGAGATGCTTCATTCTGCCTGTTACATATCAGGTAAAACTGACGGAGGAGATAGCATAGAAACAGACGGACAGGGCTATATCGACTCAGCTCGTCATGCTGATCAAGTGTATATATATGCTTTATGTGGTCGGAAATGCTTCCTTCTATGCGTTACAAACATCTGGACAATTTCAATATACCCTCTGCATGGGTATAAAAATTAAAAAGCAAAGGTACCAGATGACTACACTGAGGAGCCCCAGAGAATACGGTGAAGGATACTAATAGAGCTGATTTAACAACGCACAGTCCATCAAATACGTCTGAATCCACATGTGAAGGTTCGAAGGAAACCCAAATGTGTTCTTCTCCCTGTTACATACTTTTGCGCAATTTCCTGATCACCATTTTCAATAGGTACAGGGTATAAAACTCACACGCACGCTCAAAAACATAGGCGAAGTCGACCTAAAAAATTAGAAATTCGCCTTAAAAAAGGAGTCAATGGCGATATTTTAAAACACTTTCTACAATCAAGAAAGTATTTCCTATAACCCCGAAAAAATGTTCTTAGTTCATGTTTTCTAATTTTGAGAAAGGAAATAATATTTTATAATTATTAAAGAGGAAATAAAGTAAGGGCGGTAGAGGGAAAAGTGGAAAGGACAACACCAAGACGCTTAGTAACTACCCCCTCCTCTTTAAAATGAAATGGTTCGTATACATTTTTGTAAATTTACAACCTTTGTTTAAATCAAAGTCTTAAATTAAAAATAATTACTTCTGTAACTTATGTCTGGGATTTGACCCAGATCCAGGAAGCTGTGGTAAGACATCTTGGCGGATTCGACTATCAGTAGCATTTGCGTGAGACACAGCAAAGAACGCAGTCAAATATTATGCACTTAGCAAGACGAATATCAGTTGCCCAATATATACTCCGAATTCAAGGAGTTCGTACTTGAGAATTACAAGCGGTGTCTTTTTCATTTGTTTCTACACTCAAAAAATGTTTCTACCTTAATTTTAGAAAATTGTGAGCCTAAAATGTCCAAATGGACTATAATAGAAATATTTAAGTAATTTTTTAAATAAGCAGCTGAAATGTGGACTATAACGTAAAAAATTAGGCAACGTATTTTAGGTTCTTCTAAGCCTAAAGTCTAGCACCATTTCTTAATAATAATGTTTGCATATGACACCACCTAGCTTATTGCTTTCTGAGTGCTTAGGTGAACTATGTACTGTGATTTCTCGCCCGGCTCAATTCTATGCTGTGTTTGTCGTACTAACACGCGTGACGGGGGTAGGGGTAGACGTCTGCGTTGAGATGTCGACTACGTATGCGGAGTACCCAGGGTTCAAATCAGAGAAAAAAATTGACAAGTTTCTAGAACTAGAAATCAAATTATAAAAAAGTTAAATTTTCATTCTTTAAATTAGGAAAAAAAAAACATGTTATGACGAATTTTTAAAAAGTTACAAACTAGTAAGTTAAGTGCACTCCCGCACACTCTATATATCTGTATTATATCTATAAGCAATCAAATCTATGAAAACATTTTTCAATATGCATTCCAACACACCTAAAGGTCTGTTAATATCATTTGTGTAACAAACCTCTTATGTTAACTGTAAATACCCTTTAAACTTTTTCAGCATTTCCATCCCCTTCGCGCACATTCGCCACACGAAATTATGACCAACCTTCGCTGAAAAAATAACGTAACCACATGATTTTTTCCGTCAGCCTCAAACCCACAATTTTCTTTATGAAATTTGTACAGTGAAAACTGATTGAAATTCAACTGCTGTACTGTAATTGATTACCAAATTAGTTGCACACGAGCAGGCAAAAATTCAAACATATTTTCACATTTGATTTATGTCAAATCCTGCAAATTGACTCAATGCCAACAATGAAAGCTCCATTTTTCTTAAAGGTAACTTAGTTTGGCGGAAGATAAAATATTTGACTTGTCAACGTGTATTTGGCGAAAGTCAACTTGTCAAAACAGTGTGTGCATTCTGAGGAAAATGCAACTTTTAAGGAGACAGCACGGTGGCAGCAGAGGGGCGGGGGCGGCAGCTAATAAATGTCACCACACCGACTTGGCGGCTGTCGCAAGTGTCAAAGTGAAAGCACATTTTAACATGAGGGCGCGTTGGTGACACATGCAAGACGACATTATCTTCACAACTTTTTGACAGCTTACCCAAATGACAAATGGCTCGTAATTTAATAAAAACATAAAGAAAAGTATAGCTCACACGCTAATGTTTAAGTAATTAAAATATGTATCATGGCCCCCAAAGTGCTGAAATTATGCATAAGGCATAAGTACAGTTGCCCCCAAAGCATTTACACGAATTTATGCCTAATTGATTTATGGAAATTTCGTGGCCTGGACCGAGGACCCATCTTAATTGCAAGCACTTGTTAGTTAATTAAAAATGCAAATAAGTTTTTGACAGTCAGCGGGCTGGTCATGCGTGACGAGTGTGTGCTTGTGTGTGTGCGAGTGGGGAACCAGGCCAGGGGATTGGGGAACCTTAATCGAGCGCGACAGATTTTCGTGCCAATTTAAACTTTTGCCATTGCGCCAGACAATAGCAAAATTCCAAACAATTGTGAAGTAAAACAAGCAAATTTGGGTTGCATGTTTACAAAAGGGACATGGGGATCAACAAAGGATGGAAAGCAAGGCCACATTTAAGTTGAACATATACAAGCTGTGTCCTTAAGCAATCGGAACAGTTTTCATTATATGTCGACTAAGTGCGTCGGCTTATTTCGTCAAAGTTTCATATAGTTTGAGTAAGCATTAGACAAGTTATCGCAACTGATCTTCTTGCACTTAGGAAAATGTCATTAACTGACCTTTTCTCAAAAACTTTAATAACCTCAAAGAAGTTTAGATCTCTCTCAACACCCAGAAAAAAGCAGAACGAAAAAAAGTATATTCGTTCTTGAATTTTCAAGAATTTCGCTCTTGAAATCGAGCTAAATTCGTTCTCAGTATGGTGTTTTTAGGCAAGGGGAGTGAAGTAAATAACGGAGAGTAGAGCAAGCACATTTAAGAGAACACAGCGTTGAACTCGCTCACTCAGCTTTGTTTCTTATGGGAGAGGGGTGTGTGGGGAAGCCATCGAGCGAAAGCAATTGATTTTTGCACTCATGTGGCTGTGGAATTCCCTACCAGTTATGGCATAGTTGGCATGGCGACACGGTGGTTCGACTGACGGGCTCTTGATACCAGAAAGGACATTCTCGGCTTTTCACAATGCATAACCTCTTGATTCTCTTGATTTTGAATTTGAGAATTTTTAGCACTTGATTCAAGAACTATTCTGCTTGATTTGAGAATGATTCGTACTTGGATCAAGTAGTGAAAAACCGAATCAAAAATGCATACTTGGATCAAAATTTTCATTCTTATCGAACTTCTGACATCGAACATTCTCAATCCAAGTATGAAATTCTATATTTTTCTTTGAGTGTACGTCTTTTATTTCTTTAAAAATACCTTGATAAAGTTTGAGATTAGTTTTATCAGTTTCTCTTAGTTTTTGTATCAGAGATATACACTATAAATTTGGTCTGTAGGTAAGTAATATAGAGTAACACATTTTAATGAATTGAAGGCGACTCCTGATCAAATGTGGTTTCGAGTCATATCTCGAACACATTATTCACATTCACATTATTTAATCTATGAACTTGAAACCACTTCTGTAGGTATATAAAACAGATTTATTCATTTTGAAAGTTTGAAGGGTTTAATCTTGGTTATAAGCTATCTACTTATTTTTTAAAAATTTATACCCGAAGTTGAGAAATGGTTTATAATACTCTTTTTGATTTTCAACCGACCACTTTCAAACTCGATTTCAAATGTCTTTTTAAAAATTTAATATTGACTTTTAACAATCTTCAGGAAAAACAAGACTTTTGGATGGAAAATGAATAGTCAAGGTCGGTAGGCTATTAACTCTACATTCATTTCTGAAGCTGCACCTAAAAAAAATAGGTAACTTTAAAGTTTTTGAAAATCTACTAAAAAAGTCGGAAAATGGAAAAAAAAACTGTGCAATGGAACTAAGTCGTTTTGAATTCGATCAGCTCTAATCTGTTTTTCAAAGCGTTACACAAAATAAAATGAACAATATGATTATCAAAATGTTGAGAATTCTGCAAATGGTCAAAAAACTTGTATTTTTTCTTTTCTATAAGATTCAAAATTATTATCTAAGCTCTATTTAAAAATTTCCATAAAGATGATATGACCGTATACCAACCCGGCAAAGAAAATCAAAGATCGAATTCGTCGAAATCCACTGCGCAAGCAGAAAATCATGTCTCGTGAGATGATAAAGATGATATGACTGTATACCAATCCGGCATGGACAATCAAAGCCTTGAAAGATCGAGTTCGTCGAAATCCACTGCGCAAGCAGAAAATTATGAATTTCAGCACAGCAGGTCGCGCATCATCAAACGTGGCTTCGAATCTTTACCATAGAGAAATCGCTTAAGCAACAGAAAGGTAGTGTGAATGCTGTGTCATCAAAGCAAGCGACCGAACGCATACCATCTGGCTTATGTGATGGTCTGGTGGGGAGTCGCCAAGCTATATTTTTGTGCAAAAAACTAGTCCACACGAAAGTCCATCAATCCGACGTTTGGAAAAAGGTGGTGCAGCCTCTCAAAATAAAATTATTTGTATGTCTTTGTATCAAATGTATCAAATGATTTATAGATTAAAGCCAAATGAGTTCTAACAGTCAATCAGACAAGTCGAATAAGGTAACAAAAAACAAATTATTAAATTTAAAAAACCTCTTCCTTTGTCTCGCAGGCAAAAACAAGTCAAATTATGTTTTTGTGGGACACAAAAAGTTTCAGTTTATCTCCTGGCACTTTTAAAATGTAAGCAGACATTACAAAAAAAAAGCGAAAGAAAAAAGATGACCCGAAACCTCATAAAAAAGTTAGCAGACAGTCACAGTTAATGCTAACTTTAACCAGAATGTTGATACTAAAAACGGTTGGTAGAGGGCGACTTAATTATCAAACCTGCTGACTAATTTTCTAACAACATACAGATTCTTTTGTCATCTTGAAAACTTTTTAATTAAAAAATTGCAAAAAGAAAAGAAAAACTTGGTTAAATGTTTATATACCCTGAAGATATTGAGGAAACACAATCAATAGCTAACAACAAGAAACGCTGCCAATTGTACGACTAACAAGCTACAAAAAATTGGTATTTGACCTTAGCATTGGTTGTGTGTGTGTCTGTCCATTTGTTTTGCTTTCTTCTACCTGACAACACATGGCCCAATTATATTGCTTCAGTGAAGCTGAAAATGCGCCACCCACAAGACTTAATAAGCCACACGACACTCGGAGAGCAGGAGGGGATTTGCTGCTGATGCTTTGGCTGCAAGTCCTCATATCATGTTGTGAATAATTATGCATCAAGATGTGGGTAAGCCAAGGAAAACGGAATGCTAAATACCCTAAGATAGAACTCATAAGTCTATATCAACTTTAAGTTCATTTTGAGCTTCTACAAATAACAAAACACCAAAAGTTCTGTTAGAAATCATTAATTAAAGTTAAAGTTATTGTTTGATTGCAGATTCCTGCTTGGGTTACTTGTGAAAAGCTAGCCTGCAATAGTAACAAACAGTACCTCATAGCCCTGTCTATCCTCTTGTTAGGGCACCACAACATACATACATATGATTTATGGATATGTAAGCTGGGCTAAAGCAACTTTACCTTCTAAGAACATACATATTACGTGTGTATACTTCCATCCATCCATCAAAACGTCTTGGTCTGGACTTGTCAACCCGAGGGGGGGGACGAGCCACCAAGGTAACATCAAAAGCAAAAGTATCAGCAACCACCTCCGTAAGAAGACTATGAAAAATGTGCGACTGCTGCTTCTATTAAAATATTATTAAAAGCACAAAAGACCAGTCAGCCCTCGCGTTGACAATTGGATTGTAACCATTCTTACGAAATTGCATACTTTTATTTTTGTGGCATATTTTTCTTGGCCTCATAAGGCTTATTGGCTAACCAGGGCTAAGTTTGAGTTTGAGGGTTTTATTTGATGAACTTGCACTTTGATGTCGCACAAAGGAATAAAATTGCAACCAAGGAATAACAAAAGAGGAAGAAAATAGGAAATACATATTTTACCAAATGAAAAATCAAGGACATCTGTTACAGCTCAACTTTGTGCGTGTGTGTGTGAGTGTGGGTGTTCCCAGTGGACGAAAGATTAACTCTTATTTCATGCAGACACAAGAAAGTGGAAGAAATCGTGAGTAGAGAGGATAAAGAAAAAACGAGCACAAGGAAATTGCAGGCACAATAAGCCAAAGAGCGGAAAAGTTGGCATTGTAATGCCCGGCATTCGACAATAAAATGCAAATGTCGCTTAGAATGTTTCTTATAGTAAATACATTTCAACAGGGTGTTGCATAGCGATTGACGATCTAATTCAAATGATATTTAACAATTATATTTAGAAGAAGGTTCACAAAGATGTCACCCTTTATAAGATGTGCAAAACCTAAACCATCACAAATTTTATTTTTTGTGAACTTCTACGAACTCTTTCTCTTGATAGTCTGAAAAAATGGAAGCATTCCCTGCTTGAACCCAGCATTTTCTACTATTTCGCTCTTACAATCAAGCTAAATTCGTTCTCAGATTGGTGCTTTTGGGAGAGATGGTAAGGAAACTTAAAGAGGAGAGCAAGCACATTTTAGAGAGTAAAGTTGAGCCGCTCTCACAGTTTCGTTTTAAATGGTAGAGGGTTGTGTGAGAAAGCATTATGGAACAACAATGCTCAGCAAAGTACTAAAAACGTTGAGTGTTCGGCGTACTATTGAAGCGTGAGGTTCTTCGCATACATACATTTTTTGCGTCCTTGTGAGCCGCTCGCTCTTGCGCTCACTCTCGCTCTCTCTCTCTTGCGCTCTTGGCAAAAGCTCAAAAAAAACATGTGCGCCGTGCCTTAGTTGTTGTATCATAGAGGAAACCATCGAGCGGAGAGCGCCATCGATTTTTGCACTAATGTGGCTATGGAATTCCCAAGCAGTTATGGCATTTAGAGAGAGCTGTTGGACTGTCAGTTGACAAGCAAAAACTGATTCTACTTTGTGTTGTAGTGTGATTCTCCGGCTACAAGTTTCTACATATATTGACTGTAAATTTATATGAAATAATTTTAATAAAAGGGAACAAGAATTATTTTATATTATTGTTTGACTAGAGTATGGGCGCCCTTACTTTTGAATTTAAGGAGCTCTTAAACCTGATGAGCTTTTGATACAAAAACAAAAATATTTGGTTTTTGACTATGCACTATGCTCTTAATTTAAGAATGAGAATCTTGTACTTAAGTATGTCTAGCAATTGATTATAGAATTGTTCTACTGGATTTGAAAATGTTTCTTTATTGGATCAAGTATTGAACGGAATAAAAAATAAATGCTTAGGTCAAGAATTTCGGTGTTTCATGAAGAATCTTCCTTTTAATTGAGCTTCTGATGTTAAACCTACTTGATCCAAGTAAAAAACTGCCAATTTATTCTCTAAATCAAACTTTCTATCTATAGAACTGTGATTAAAGAATTGTTCTACTTGATTTGAAAATGTTTCTTTATTGGATCAAGTATTGAACCTCTTGCAACATGAAAAATGGAATGAAAAATGACTGCTTAGATCCAGAATTTCGGTCTTTCCCGAAGAATCTTCCTTTTTAATTACTTTTTGACGTTAAACGAACTTGATACAAGTAAGAAATTGTTTATTTATTCTCTAAATCAAACTTTCTATATATAAAACTGTGAGAGATTTGACGATTTTCCCAAAATTGAAAATACACTTATGTCCTGAACCTCTATATATTTCCATTTCTGAAATCTGTTTTTCAAACTGAAACGGAATCGCTCTTTGCTCGCAGCTCTAGAGAGCCAGGTCTTGCTCTCAGCTCATAGCCGGGAGCAGGTAATCAACCGGCTCTCTGCTCATGAGAAACAATACATGGCTCTGGGCCAAGAGCAGCCATAGCTCTCGGCCCGCGAGCCGTAGATCTCGGTTCTTAGCTCAGCCACCAACTCGAGAGCGGGGAACGGGGAATGTTCATTGATTCCGAGATGTGGCTCTCAGCTCAGAGCCGAAAGCTGTGGCTCATTTACCGAGAGCTGGTTAATGGCTACCGAGCTGTGGCTCTAAGCTCAGAGCCCATAGCCGTCAGTCGATTAGTGCTCCCAGCTCTCGGTCGCTCGATTGCAATTTTAAACCCTGATACGCACTGAAAGAGGACATAACCATATCCACTCGGCTGCTAGTGCTGATAAAGAAGTTGTAAATATAATCTTTATAGAGTCGGAAATATTTCTTTCTCACTGTTATAAACTTTTACGCAACTTCATGATCCCCTTTTAGCTATTTTCAATGGGTATAAATAATAATTTGAATCCAAGTTTTTTGATATTAAGTCCAACCTTTTGAATAAAAATAAAATCGATCTGGAATGCATTCAAGACGAATTTCTTAAAATTAATTTAAAATAGATGCAACAATGTTTCAAATCATGAAGATTAACCAAGGTTGGTTGCAAATTTTATACAAAACCAGTTCCTAAAGAAGGTATCATGCCTACGGATCAAACCTTTAGTAGAATTGAACTGAAATCTTAGGAAGTAGTCATTGCATTTATGACTTCCATATTTTGAGTGAGATGGGCTTAAAACTAAGGTAAAGGGTCAAAAAACTTTCAAAGCTGAGCTAAGCATTAAAACCATAAAATTGTTTAATTCGAAAGAATTCTTCTTTGCACTATTCATACATCATTATATTCATTGCACCATTACCAATTTGCGAGTCACCCTATACTTTGGCAATGTATACAATAAAAAAAACGCTGTACAAGCAATTTCCTGCAACAATTTTGCTCAACTTTTGTGAACGCAGGACAACACGCTTAAAGGCTTTGGCTTATGGAGAAGCACTTGAAAATAGTGAAAAATTCAAATATGATTTCTTTCGCATAAATCACACCTATTCGCTTCCAAACTGCACAAAACTTTCCGCTTGCCCTTGACATTTTTGCTAAATGATGATGACGTTGAATTTTTTTTGCCGCAGAGACAGTCGCTGACATTCCTGGGGAAAAGTTCTTCTCTCGAATGCAACAGCTATTAATTTTGCATTGTAGCTGTGCGGATTTTGTGGCATTTGTGACAGTCGAGCAATGAAGTTATGCACCTTTTCTAGCCTCCACCGCTGCCAGGACCTTTCACTCTCATATCTCAAATGTCAACGTCTGCGTATTGTGTGCGTGTGTGTGTGAGTGTTTGCTTAGTCTAGACAATGTCTAGCTGCCATTATCAACACATTTATATGAAATTTAATCTAATAAAATTGTCAAATATGCACACAGACGCTGCCTTAAAGTGGGCTACAGTTTTATTGACCTTCAGAGTGCGGTTGGGCTGTTGCATAATTCATAATCAGGTATATGATTTTTATGGCTGCCTAGACTGTGATTTTTTTTGGCCTGTCAACTTAACGCCTTGCGTTGACAGTTCCTTGTTGGCTTTTCCCATCATCCTCTGGCACCTTAAAAGCAAAAACCGTAACCAAAACCAACGTTGCCACGCTTTCAACTTTCAATGTGCTTTGCATTCGTAAATAGTTAGAGAGCTTGCCTTGGTCCAGGTAAAGGTACCCAGGCTCCAGTCGCTATTTGCGGGAAGTCCCCACCGGACGGGCACGTTGTGAGCCAACGACTGTCGCCGGAAAGTTAATTTCGCGTTGTATTTATTATTTATGTGCATTACTTTTTTTTTGGGACGCCTCTTAAAAGATTTTCACTTAACGCCAGCTGCGGTGGAAATGTGCTGCCAGCTTTTGATTTATGCGCGGTTTGGGTTTAAGATTATGCAGCGAAAGCGGGAGTCCACACAAAAATGGGTGTCACTAAAATATTAATTGACTGTAAAGTGAAGAAAAATGATTTCGCTAAAGAAAATTGGTTAATATTCGCGGGCTTTGGCATGGACAGGCGTTCAGCCATGTATGGAAGCAACTGAGAATTGACTAGTTCACCACGTAAAGTTTGTATTGCGAAATTGAGTTGAAAATTGAAAATATTCCCGGGAGTGGAACTGCCTTTGGCAGGCGTTTACCCATATATGGAAGCAACGTAAAGTTTGTATAACGAAATTGAGTTGAAAATTATAAATATTCCCGGGAGTGGAACTACCTTTGGCAGGCGTTCACCCATGTATGAAAGCAACGTAAAGTTTGTATTACGAAATTGAGTTGAAAATTGTAAATATTCCCGGGAGTGGAACTGCTTTTGGCAGGCGTTCCCCATGTATGGAAGCAACTGAGAATTAAGTAGTTCACCACGTAAAGTTTATTTAACGAAATTGAGTTGAAAATTGTAAATATTCCCGGTAGTGAAACTGTCTTTGGCAGGCCTTTACCCATGTATGGCAGCAACTGAGAATTGAATAGTTCACCACGTAAACTTTATATAACAAAATTGAGTTGAAAATTGTAAATTCTAGCCTAGTCCTTTGTGCACATTTACATCATATTTCATTTTAGATGCCACAAATCCCTTATCAGAGCATGCAAATCGCCAAACATTTGTGCATTCTGACCGCACTTTGAGTCGTCACTTTAGTTGCATTTCCAACAGAGTCCAACTCCCCTACTGCAAACCACCCGCCGTTAATGTCCAGCATTTAATATGCAGCTCATGTACAGGCAGGCATAACCAAGGCGGCTTCAGTTGCCATGATGCATGCACAACATGCACTTGTAATCAAACATGTCCGTTGAGCTCCCGCGCCAAGATGGAAGAACAACAAGGGCTGGTGGGGAGGGCAGAGCAACTGCTGCCTGATTCTCTGCTTTGCCGCTTTGGGCTTATTTGCATACAACACTTTGACGCATTGTTCGCAAGTCGCAGAGACAGCTGCTGTGCCAACTGCTGCCTGCCTGCCTGCGTGCCTGACTGCCTTCTGCTCCTCCACTTGAGCTCTAATTAAAAGCAAATTTAAGCATACTCCAACTGCCACCCAAAATGGCCACACACATACAGATTTGCCAAATGATTACGCTTACAAACGAGCGGATTCCCAACAAAGAACTCCACAAGTATGAGGAATGGGGCACGACTGTGATTGGAAAGCATTTTGCACTACAAATGAGTGTTAATTAATACGATTTTAAGGACCAGACAATCGAACCAAGGCAGGCACGACGCCATCATTAACCCATTTTAGGCGCAAATCCAATTAGACAATGGAGAAGCAACGGCAAAGCAAGGCAGCAGGATTTTAAGCCGCTCAAAGATGGGCAAAGTGAAATTTGAGTCTGCTTATTCGAAGCATGGAGCTTTGGATGCGTTAATTAATTTCCATGTAATTGTACATTAGTGCCGGCAGCCGGGATAAAGGCTGTGAATTGAAATTCAGCTGGGTGCTTTGGTGCTGCTTAATAGTTTGCACGAAATAATTTTATAAATTGGAAGCTAAATGTTGAAGGGAGTTTGTTCAAATATCGCGTTATTCGTAGAGTAAAAAGGGTAAACTAAAGTCGAGCAAATGTATGTGACAGGCAGAGGAATCTTCGACCCCATTAACTATATATATTCTTGATCAGCATAAACAGCCGAGTCGATACACTAGCCTTGTCCGCCTAGATCTCAGAGAGGCACCCAAATTTTAAATGTAGACTAGTATTGTCTGCACGCAGATCAAGTTTGTTTCAAATTTCTCCCACAAATTTTAAGATATCGAGCTTGTACAGTGTAGTGTATGTGCCTAATATCTACAATCTCACATATTTTCATAAAGATCGGAAAACAAATGGCAGAGTTATACAGGTTATACAAAAACGTAGCATACTTATCTGAGCCGCATGCGCTATTTGTTTACATATCGGTGAAATATTCAAATAAATGTTAATGCTCTGTTAATTAACATAGGGAGAGGTTATGAAACACTAATTTCCCTAATTAACGGGTACATCCAAGTCGGGCAGGGACGACTTTGACTTACTCTATCGTTTGATACTGACTTTAGGATTTTGAACCAATTTTCGCTGCATTCGAGTGCCCCGACTACAAAATACCCTGTTCGTTTGTTTTCATTTATTTGTTTTTGAATTTTAGAATTTGAATGTAACCGGTTTTTGTAACAGCTATTAAAGGGTCATGCTGAAAGCAGGCAACATTATTTTGTCCCTTTAGCGGTCTTAGCCCTCTCTAACGACGCGGTACTCCCCGCTTATACAAGTTTCGCTTATAGCTCCGTTGTTTTTTTTTCGATCTGATTGTACTTTTCAGAATAGATAGATATTGGGCCTTGCTTGATGTATATTAAGCCACGAATTTCCAAATCTAAGAAACAAACTTGATCTGCGTACGGTATACACCTACCTTCATGCAACAATTTGTGGTTCTATCTCTTAAGTCTTTGAGATCGACAGGTTCATACAGACAGATGGATGGAAAGACGGACATAGCTATATCGACTCGGCGATTCAAGCTGATCAAGTATATTTATACTTTATGGGGTCGGAAATTCCCATTTTTAATGGGAACAGGGTATAAAAGAGATTTTCTTTAAAATAGTT
Source organism: Lordiphosa fenestrarum (assembly GCA_035044985.1). Classification (NCBI taxonomy): domain Eukaryota; kingdom Metazoa; phylum Arthropoda; class Insecta; order Diptera; family Drosophilidae; genus Lordiphosa; species Lordiphosa fenestrarum. The sequence continues at coordinate 55,273 of JAWNNO010001891.1, forward strand.
AGATCTAATTAAAATGTAATTTAACACTTATCCAATTCTCATTGATCTTAAGATCTAGAGATCAAAGAGCTCTGAAATTCTGGATAAAGTTCAGTTCAGAGGCTCGACCCTTTAAAAAGTCTAAGTTCTCTACAACCATCTCTTCCTTCCAAATCTCTTTATAGGGTAAAACATTCGATTCAATTTTAATTGCAAGCAACAACAAAATCGAAGAAGCAGATAAAAGTTTAAAATACTTTTTGTTTTTAGAACAATATTTCTTAACATTTTGGTGCTCACCGCTAAGGTAGATTTTTAAGAGATTTTTTAAATAAGATATACAAAACGAAAGGCAGTAAGTTAATAATGATTTGTCCTTATTAGAAGAATTAACATGTATATTAAAATCAGGAAAGCAAAGAGACCGGGGTTTCGAAACCGATCTTTTGAAACTTAAAAGAAAACAAACATTGTCCCTGAAATCTCTTTAGATTTTCGTATCAGCGAGTGAATTTTAAACTAAACTGGGAGAGCTTTTGAAGTGAAGTAACAGGAACGATGCATTCTACTAGATTATTGAGAAGGAAAACCGTTTGCATCAAATCTACTTGGCCTTTAACAGTCGGTTTCAAGTGTCTCAACTTTTGTCATCTAATCTAGTAGACCAGCATTTTGACCCCATATGATATATAGCACAATCATGCCCATCCCTAATTAAACAAACAAATCCCTAAACATTAACGTAAAGAGAACGACGAGAAGACGAAAAAGACAAGAGCGACGAACGGTAGCAAGAAGACGGCTAACAGTCCCGAGAGGAGAAAAACCGTGGCAGCCGACCGAAAAAGACGTGTGCTCGAAAAGCGGATGAGATTAAAAGACGATAGCCGTGTCGATAATATTGAATTTCTCACTAAATTAACTTAAACATTATATTAACTTAAACATTATAATAACTTAACATTATCCTAAATAAAAACCCCATATATAAGGGCAAACAGTTTTAGCTCGAAATGAAAGCGTTCATACGAAAATCTTTGGAGATTTCTGGGCCATCCCCGAATATACATTTTGGAACCATTTCACTGTCTTTACAAAGCACTATCTGACACAAAAACTAATGAAGAGCAGAGTTATGTCGATTTTTCATCTTCTAAACAGCTAAAAGGCTTTAGATTTTGTTAATGTGGCAGAAATCTCTAAGTTGAAGATTTGTAATCAGCCCTAAATTGTTAGATTGTCTGAAGTATATCAGCTATCTGTGAGATGTGTAATCGGGATTTAAGGTTTCAAACAAAAAAAACAAAGTAGATAGTAGAAGGTCTAAAAAGTTTTCCAAACTGCGTAAAATGTATTTCAAAAAGCCTTCTTGCAAGGGCACACTTCCCTCTGACAACTCTTACTCCCCTCAAATGTAACAATATCATTGCATTTGACATAAATCCTTTTCCAATTCCACAACGCATTACAGAGACAACCCCATTGAAACTAATTTCATTAAATGCTCTCATGTAACGCCCTTTTGTCGTCCATTCTGATGCTGACATTCAAAAGACAAGTTGAAATGTTAAAAGTAAAAAAAACGTACTGTAATTAAACTGCAATTTTAAAATGACGACTGCGTTGACATTCGTCGAAATGAACTTCTTTCTACCCTAAATGAGGCGAGGCCAAAGTCACACAAGAAGAACGCAATGGAGGACCCCAGAGAAATGCCATAAAATACAACAAACAAAAGAGAGGGGCGCGTGGGCGGGGATGGTAAGTGACTGTGCGCTTGTATTTTCATTAAAATCAAAAGTATAATTAAATTCTTGGAAACTGACCACCATAGCGCACACATGCTGGGAATTTGTTTGTTATGACAGCTTGAAAACTGTAAATGGAATTTTTTTCCGACTTCTTTCCTGTCATGGGACATGTGTGGAGAAGTGCTGTCTGTCTGTGCTCTCTGGGTTCTCTCTATCTTTTTCATTCTGGTCATTAGATAAGTACATGCCACATGTTTTTTAAATGTAATTTGGTTTGAGCTTTTTTAATGAAGTGCACTGATTAATGCACAAAACGGAAGTGCGCAAAAAAAAAGTCATTTGGCTTTGTGGCCAAGTTTCAAAGCGTGCAAAAAAAATCAATAATTTAAGCAGTAACTGGCTACTGTTCCACTCCCCACTACAATGCCATCTACTCGGCTGCAGTCAGTCAACAACACTTGTATAGATTTATGAGCACGAGTCAACAACGCACCAGAGTCTAAAAAGCAGCCTGGCAGAAAGGCGGCAGGCAACTGCAGCGTTTTGTTCAGTCAATAACATTGTTTAAACTTCACTTCCGGCTTTTTTCTCTATTTTTTCGTTGTATTTTAACTTTTGTGCACACACTTATGTAGCACAATCAAACTATACATATACATAATAAATAAATAGCTATGCTCTTGTGCTTCCAATAAGTGCAAGAGGTGTGGACCAAAAAATTGTTAAACTAAAACAAAAAATTAAGAAAACAAATAGAATTTATTTGGTCAAGTCAGAATAATAATTCAGGTCAAACCCGAATCGGAGTTCGGAATGGGGACGAATATTTTCATTTTGGTAGCCTGCTTTGATAATACTATATGTCAGTAAAATTCTGAAAAATATGAGAAGCATGCAAAACTTATATTCAAAATATGATTTTGCATAAAGTCCTGGGTAAAATCATTAGTAAAAAATATATAAGTAAAATAAAAGTCCTATAGGTGAAGTACTTTTAATTTCACTTGTCCGACTTTTCATGTGGGTTTCCAATTTCACAAACAAGTGTAATAGTCAATCTGAGAAGCACAACATAATATGAGAATTGGCTAACCTGATTACCATTAAGGTATTTTTTATGTCCATTATAAGAGAACTCGGACAAGTCAAAACATAGCTTAATTTCTTTTCCACATTCTCAAATACGCTAAGTCAAATTTTTTAATACTCGTGGAGAAATGGGGTATACTAAAGTCATGCAAAGGTTTGCAAACAGAATCATCATCGATCCCATAAAGAATGTATATTCTTAATCAGCCTTAATGGCAGAGATTATTTAGCCCTGTTCGCCTGGACGCTCGTCCATCACCTAGATCTAGATCAGAGACTAGCTAGAGCAACCAAATTTAAAATCTTGACTCCTTTTATCTGTGAAGTTAATTTTTCCATAACTTCTACCGATATCAATATCATATTTTGCATTATAGTGCAAAATATCTAAAATCAATCAAATTTTAATAAAGATCGCACTCAAAAAGCCAGAGCTATAAAAGTTACATAAAATGCGTTGCATATGCAGGGACGGAAACAGCTATAACTTATATTATTAGTAGTTATTTAAAAACTTTTATTTTATTACTCCTAAGAATACAGTTATTGAGGAATTTTATTTTTTTTTGTCAGTAAATAATAATTATTAAAGAGTTTTATTTTATGAATCGGATGAATACCAGTTATTCAAAAGTTTCATATTATTACTCACAAAAGAACCTGTTTTTAAAAGAGTTTTATAATAAATGTCATTTAATAACAGCTTTTTAAAAACTTATATAAGAAACTCAGTTGATAATAATTATTAAAGACTTTTATTTTGAACCTCAAGAAAATAAAAGTTATCGAAAAACTTTTATTATAAAATTATGTAAATAAAATTCAGTCAGAGACTTTAATTTTAGTATAGCAAAATAAAAGTCTTTTTGATTTAGGTTATAATAAAAGTCTTTCGATAACTTTTATTTTCTGAGGTTTAAAATAAAAGTCTTTAATAATTATTATCAACTGAGTTTTTTATATAAGTTTTTAAAAAACTGTTATTAAATGACATTTATTATAAAACTCTTTTAAAAACAGTTATTTTGTGAGTAATAATATAAATCTCTTGAATAACTAGTATTCTCCGATTCAAAAAATACAACTCTTTAATAATTATTATTTACTGAGTATGAAAATAAATATAAAAAATAACTGTTAATGTTGACCATTACAGTAAAACTCAGCCAATAAAACTTTATTGCGAATATCGAGGACGCAAGGAAAAACTAATATTTTCGTGCATTTAGAATAATTTTAGGAAATTTGCTTTATAGTTTTATTTGTATAAGAGTTTTATTAAAATAAGTGTTATTTTCCGTCCCTGGGTATATGTACATTTATGTTGATGCTCTGTTAATTAACAAAAGGGAAGGCCAGAAAGCATCAATGAACCTAAGCTGACTTTAAATTTCTCTCTCGTTTGTAATGTAAAGCAACTGAATTTAAGGAAAAACTCACCAGAATATGCAACGCGTTGCCTTTTGTTAATAGTTCTTGTAATAATCACAATTATTAATTTAAAACAGCAATCACTTTATCACAAAAATCTGAAAATAATCAAACAAATATCAAATTTAGTACAATTGAATAAAAAGCCATAATAATACCACAAGTATTGTTCTTTGGCCTCATTGTGAAAAATGGATCTTAATTACACTAGGCAATGCGAAGAAATCTCCACAAGCGCCATCTATTTTGCCATAGTACATAGTTATGTGTCAATTTTTGTAAAATAATAATAATAAATAACGAAAAAGCTAAGCTTACTTAGTCTGTGCAGAAGTTTTTAAACCCTTGCAAGTTAACTGTAACTATAAGTTAACATTGTTCATCATTGTGAAACAAATGGCATTCTGCAAGTGACGGTCAAATCGGAAGCGTGTGTGTGTTGCCTACAATGATATGGTCATCAGATTTGGCCAAAAAATTTTAGAATTATGTGAAAGCTTGTGAAACAAATACAAAATAGCATGATGCTACCATTAAAAACAAAAAAAAATCTAACTAAGACTGTTTTTCAGACCTATCTTTTGTATGCCAGCTTTACCATATAGTTGTCTGATTTTAATATAACTTGGTAGAATTATAAAAAAACATAGAAAACCTACGATTACAAAGTTTTGGAGACGGTTTCCATTGAAAAGAAAAAAGGTTTTCATACTAAAACTAGTTTTTCGACCGATTGTTCCTATGGGAGCTATGAGATATTGTCATCCGATCCGGTCGGTTCCGATATATTAGTAGTGTGCAGCAAAAAGAAGACTCTGTGCAAAATTTAAGCTCGATAGCTTTTAAACTGACAGACAGACGGACGGATAAAGCTCAATCGACTCAGCTCGTCACCTTGATCAAGAATATATATAGTTTATGGGGTCGGAAATGAATTTTTCAATGCGTTGCAAACTTCTGGGCAAAATTAGAATGCCCTTTGCAAGGGTATAAAAAGAATGGAGCGCTGTAGCCGATGAACGAGCAAAACAAATAAAAAACACCAACCACATGTCCCGAGGCGGGATTGAACGCACCACCTCTTGCACAACACCCGGGGAGTCAGTCCTTAAATAAAAAAAATTAAAATAATAATTGATTTTGCAGCCTCAAAGGGCCAAGCCGAGCTACTCTCAAACTCCGTCTTTAGTCATCACAAATTAGCTCAATGGTTTGCCCACGCGAGAACATGCCACGTATAGTTGTTCTTGTGACAGATATGTTATGCCCAAATCTAAACCTCAAATGGACATCGTTTGGTCCTCCGACTTATTGATTGTCATTGCATATGACAGTTTAAACATGAAAATTAACTCGTTGAAATGTAATTGGAACGCCAGCAAGAGTTATTGGCATTGGTGGCTGCAAAACATTGTCATTTCCGGAATTTTCCATTCCAAATGGTGTCTTGATAATGATCTTGATCAGTTTTTAAGTGACCAAACGAGTGCCATTGGGACAGTCGTAGTGAATTAAAACTCCAAAGAAAAGTAACTACAGTTCCAACTTTCAGTTCTGAACATCGCGGTAACATGCCTGGCGAGTCCGGGTGTATCTTGGATTTAAGTCCTCGACTTACAAATTGTATAATTTGTGTATTGTTTAAGTCAGAATATAATTTGTGTATGGTTTAAGTCAGAATATGCGCAATCAGTTTTTGAATAAACGATTGTGCAGATTGTACAACGATTTTTACATCCAGCATTATATGGATAGAACATTTTTCATCGCCAATATCTAACAATTGTTTAAAGATTAAGTCAGCGGATGGATCTTGAAGCACATGGACGCACATATTAATATTTAGATGGACTTTATCAACATTACGCCAAAGAGACGATGATTTGAAGCAAGGATTGAAGGGGAAAGTGTATTGTCTTTTGCTATAGTCGGTCGAAATCAGTATATCAAAACAATAAGTTGACATCCCAAGGACATTAAAAGATTGCTACTCATACTATCATGCTAGCCTTGCACTAGATTTATAACACAAATAACAAAAAAATTATTAAAAAAGTTCGAGGCAAATATAGGTTTTGAATACAATACTTTTCGGGTCACAAAAAACTCCAAAGGCCGAGCTGATTCTCCACTCTTAATGTGACAGTTTTGCACATGGCCCTTAACTCAAATGCCAACCCTCGCTTCTCTGCCACTAGGGTCATTGATAATTGTGTACTGTTCTGCTGCTTCTGCCATCTCTTTTTCACACCCCTCTCGTTTATTCCATTGTTTTATTTGCGCTTCAAATGTTAAAAAACAGACACACTTAATATTGTTTGCCAAATGTGGCAGCTTCACTCCCTTTCTTCCAGCCAGTACTTGGTTGTGTTGCACTTTAGCTGCCATTCTGTGCAACATGTCCTGCATATCCTGCAGGCCAATTGCTGTTCTTATCTCTGCCCAAAAACCCTTGCCCCCACCGCACAATCCAAGATTTATACACTGTTGCCAAGCGGAAGTATTAGAGAGAGCAACAACGAATGTCTTTCAATTTAAATATGAATTTATTGCCACAATAACCACAAACTGTTTCGTTTGAAGCAGCATTTCATTTTGGATTTCTATTTTATATATTTAAAGAAATTTCCTGGCCAGGCAATTACGAGTATATGACCAAAATGGAAATCTCAACTGTATAAATAAATCAGCTTTATTACATGGCAGCCAGCGGGCCATATTTACAGCTGAGTAAAAGTATTTCATTTGACTTATTGTTGACAAGCTTTTAAATAAATTGAATTTACTGACAAACAGTGGCAAGGTAGCGGCAGCGGCAGGAGCAACAGGATCAGGTGCTTTGGACCGCGACCTGGCAAACATTTGCAAAGAGATTTACGAGTGTTAGTCCGTACCTCCCTTCCGCACCAGCTTACCTGTTCTTATAATGCCAACACAAACTGCAAATTGCTAGGAAATCACTTAACTGTAAATTTTTATAGCTTCTTTTTTTTCTTGCTTTGCTACTGAAAACAATGACCAACAGAGAGAGGGAGAAAAAGAGAGAGAAAGAGAGGGGTATAGATGTTCCAGGGATTTGTTTCGTATTTCATTTCAATATTTGTAATTTGTATACTCTGTACCGAAGGTACATAGAGTATTATAAGTTTGTCCAAAAGTATGTAACATCCAGAAGAAGCATCTCCGACCCCATAAAGTATATATATTCTTGATCAGCATCAACAGCCGAGTCGATATAGCCATGGCCGTGTGTCCGTCTGTCAGTCCGTATAAACGCACAGATCTCAGAGATGGTAAGAGATAGAGGTTTGACATGTATGGGACATATGCTTCTTATGTCTGCAGGCAGATCAAGTTTATTTTTAATTTTGGCCACGCCCCCTCCCGCCCCCGCAATTTAGAAAAAACGTCATATCTCCCACAGTTTTGAAGATAGATGGCTTATTCCTTCTGGACATATTTAGTTATTAGGAACACTTATCGATCCGCCAAATAAATGAAGAAGATCGGATGAACGGTTTTCGAGTTATGATCAAAAGACAAATTTTCTTGGTACAGAGTATGTTATAGTCGGGCTTGACCGACTTTCTTTCTTGTTGCTTATAATGTTTCGTTTATTCCGTTTGTTTTCATTGACGTTTTATATTTCATTGACTAGCGATTACACTAGTGAAAAGGGACTGAATCAGACTGAAGCCCTTGTTTGTGTGTCCCCAAAGTACCTAGCGGCTTAGTACATATGTAACTGTTTTTAGCACCTTAGTGATAAGTAAACTTTTTAGAATTTGAAGAGTTATTTTCCAGGTATTTCGTGATGACTTGCCCCCAAGTAGTGTCAAAGTACCTACCTCTACCTATATAAAATTGCCTCCAAAAAAGGTATACATTTTTGTATAATTTGTACCTTTTGTTGATTACAGCTTTCAGCGAGTATAAAATACCTTGAACTAGCGAAGAGTAGTGAGGCAAATCGCCAGTGCGCACTCGAATCCCCTTAAATTCTCATTTTAAATGATTCCTCAAACATTTGATAGAATTCCACTTCTGGAACCGCCTTTTTCAAAACAGTCGAGATCTTCTCTGTGCCCCACTCTCAACACTCTGGGGCAAGGGTAAGCACACAATTGTCAGCGTCATCGTCACTCAGGTCAGCCATTTCATTTTGTGGTTGTTGTTGGCAGTTAAGAGCTCCATTGCGTTTTATGACATTGCCCAAGCGTTTGTCCCTGACTTTAGCTTATTTCAACTCGATTTTTTTTTTTTGGCTTCATTTTGGCCTTTTTTTGGCTTTACGGCTATTTTGCATTAAATTGCAAATGAAAGAGCTGAAAAAGTAGGGGGGGCGCCAGCGGTAGCTGGTTGGTCCCACTTGTGTATTGTTATGCTGGCATTTTAATTGAAGTTTTTAAACTCACACAGCGCCATATGTGCGTACTACCCACATATGGATGTAATGTGATGTGAGGGAGAGGAGAGATTCTGTGTGTGGCACATTAAAGTGTTAAATGGCATTTGTCTGTTTGTTTTCCATTTTTGTGTTCTTGTTGTTGTCTTGTTTGTCGTTTGTGTGCCATGCATATCAAATGAATGCGAAACCAGATTCTCGTTTTGAGGTACATCATTATAGCTGGAATATGACACCTGAGATTGCCTGAAATGTGTGGCAGGGGGAGAGTGAGAGGGAGCGGAAGCAGGGTGGTGATGGTCAACAAAAGGTGGTTGAAGTTAATTGGTACAGGAAGTTGTAGACATGGAATAATAAGCGAATGGATGATAGTTTTCTTTTTTTGTTATTGATTTATTTTCAACCAGGCATCTCAACTTTGAGACAGGAAAGAGCCAATCTGTCAATCCGAAATACGATTTCCATTTTCAGAAGGTAGGAGATGCGACTTAATGTTGACGTCTTTCTGTTCTCGAAATTAATACATTGGTTCAACGAACTCCAGCGAAACCCAACTTAGCCCTTACATTTTTTAGTAACTTTCTAACTATAAAATCTAAGATAATATTAAATATTGAACGGCAAGTTGGGAGAAGTGTCTAAAGTATCCTGGACTTTCTGTCGTAATCGTTTTGCTCAACCCATCCCCTATTGGGAAGTACTTATGGAATGGGTCGAAGAATAATTTAATAACAAGTGTTAATCAAGAGATATCGCAATCAAATTTTTAACTTAAGATGCTAAGCTATTCGGAAATCCATATATAAAATTTTAACAGGATCAAAAGTTTATATCATAGTGACCCCATTTGGCTGATCGGCTAGAAAATCGTTTTCTGAAAAACAATTTCATTCGAATACTTTTTTCTACTAACCTACTTTACAAAGTTAGTTTAATGCAGAAAAAGTAGATTATATTACCAATTTTGATAGCGACTGAACAAAAATCAGTATTAGCTACATAAAATTTAGTCAAATGCCTTACCCTTTGGAATAAGCTCTGGACAAGGGATAACCAATTTGAAATTACAGTACTGAGTTTCGTATGGTAAAGTGGAGAAAAATGTATTTTTTAATGAGTTTTCCAATTTGTATTGTAGTCTTATTTGTACAATATGAAAGAATATAACTTGCACATGAGAAACTTTGTTTTTTATATTTTATTTTATTGAGATTCGATTGTGATTATTGATCACTGATCAACATAGATGGTGCTTATTACATTTTGTTTTCAAACTATTTCTTAGCTTTAAGGTAAACGTTCCCAAATAGTTATACTAATTTTTTAAGCGCAGATATTTCAAAATTAAGCAATGGATTGGTTTTGGAAGTTTTTCTGGACTACTGCCAATACTACGATTTTTTGGTGATGCCTGCTTATTTCTCATTGTGCTCTGACCGATACTATTTGACCGAAATCCGTCCCGGCTAAAGCTCGAGCAGTACAGCACAGTAAAGTCACTGTTTTAGACACTGTTTGGTCTCCGTTTTGGTCACTGTTTTGTTCACATTTTAGTCACTGTGTGGTCACTGCTTGGGTCACTGTTTTGGTGACTGTCTTGGTCACTGTTTAGGTCACAATTTAGATAACTATTTTAGTAACAGTTTAGTCGCTGGTTTGGTAACAGTTTGGTCATTGTTTTGGTCACTGTTTTGGGCCCTGTTTTGGGAAATGCTTAGTCACTTTTTCGGTAATTGTTTGGTCACTGTTTGAGTCACTGTTTGGGCTACTGTTCTGGTCAGAGTTTTGTTTTTGGATTTGGTCTCCATTTCGAATCCATTAAGCCTTGGCACCTTTAATAACATTCTGCTAACATAATAGCGGGTCTTCCGACTGTATTTGAGCTCTTCTTATTCATTGATAATAATATGCAGTAAATGGGAAAGAGTACGATAATTAAGCAATGCCCAGTCGGACTTTGCGTCATGTGTTGAGAAAAATAAGTACACCCGGTGGCATGATATTTCACGTAAGTAGTCTGTACATGATTTTTTTTGCATGAAATTAGCCCTTAATATATCGTGAAAAACTCACACGTTATTTTCTCAGGTATTTGTATGGCTAAAAGTCTGAAATTTCATTCGAAAACACGAAAAACTCAGGGGTTTGTCAGCGAACGTCTCATGTCTTCCCACCAAAGTAAGTATATCTGGAGTACTAAGAAAGTAAAGAACCCGAAGGCTGATGACGTCACCTAAACGGAAACGGTTAAAACCCCTGAGTTTTTCGGCGTTTCCATTGCAAAACGAAGCCGAAGGCTCTGGTTTTCTCATGCCTTATTACGTGAAAAGTAATCATGAGAAAGTAACTTTTTCATGATGAAAAGTCCGACTGGGTGGTCCAGCTTCGGAAATTTTAAGTTCGAGGTTTTTGGGAGAAGGGTTTGGTTCGAACCACGGCTGTTATGTAAGCTGTTGGTAGTTAAAAATTATTCTGTGTTTATCCCAGTTTATGCCAGGACGTGCAAAAACTAGGAACTGAATATGAGCTGACTTAAACTGATCCTGAAATATTTGGTATTGCGGAGACCAAAGGCAGGAGCAGTACTTAAGATTTGGTAGAAGTTGTACGATTACCACAGCTCTTTTCTTCCTTGGGTTGCTTTTCAATTTCCTGACCGGAATTATATTAATACAAATGAAATTGGAGCACGAGGATACGTATGAAACGATACCCCATTAATATTTTATAGATCTTAGGCTCTTCCCCCTCCAAAAATCAGTTGCTAATATCAGATTTCTCTTAAAGCTTCATTTATAATGGGAGCTTTTTTTATTAATTGGAACAATATACGATTCCTTCCAAAGCAGTGGTCAATCCCAAGTTTAACAACTTAAGAAGTGGGTCGCCAATAGTTTTAGCAAAATAATTAAAAAAACTATTGAATCTTTTAACTTTTTGGAATCTGAACAACAAAGTTTAAGAATCTTTCTTATAATATTTAGCTAGCTCCGTGTTAAAATTAACAAAAAACACAAAAGTTATCAATGTGTCAAATACACCTTTACCTTGCATTCATCAATCAATCTTAATCCATTACCATAGGTGTTCTTGACTATATTTCAATCTTCCTAATGGGCCATCATTCAGCTTTACCTCAAAGTCAAGAGATACCAAAAACCAATCGATTAAAAACCTAAACGAATAATCTAATATCCGAAGTACGGTTATCTATTAGAGCGCAATCTATCCTCCATTTGCCATTCTCTTCACTATTTCCTCCCACCTTTTGCTTGCATTTACAACCTATCCCTTATAAGCCAACACAGCTTAGACACACTTTGAGGTGACTCGGTTCATAAATAAACAATAAAAAGGACTCTTCCTCATTCAACATTTGTGTAGGTTCACAAGGTCCACTTTCCACTTGTGCTAATCGCTTAAATACGTTTTTCTTTTGCTTGCTGTTCTTTTCCACTCTCAACCACCCTCGTCTACATAATAACCATTTAATAACCGAACATAAACTGAACTCTAAAAGGTCGTTTGCCCTTTACATATCCAAACAGTTTCCGCTTCCGGCCATTTTGTCTGAGTTCCTGTACTCACACTCAAGCAGTATGGTTTGTCGGTTTGTCCTTAACCCCAAATCGTTTGTCTGCAAAGTTTTTGGCATCTGCAAATAACCAATGCCTACCTTGCGGCGTCCCTTGTCAACTTAATCAAATATGCATGCATTCGATGGGGGGTTACCATTCACCTTAACCCCCAAGACACTGTGTGCCACACGCACTTCAAATGTCAGTTAATAAATTGCAAAACGTTTTTCTGCGAATCGACAAACCAAACTGCACTTAATGTCACTGACAGCGGGAGCAACTCCAGCATAGGAGCCTGCCACAGACAATGAAGTTGCCGCTGTTGACATGGAGCGTGACAAGGACCCTGCAACTCGATGCCGTCGCCGCGTCGCTTCAGACATTTTACAAATAAACAGCGCTAAATTATAGGTGCCTTGTGGGCGAGTGGAGTGAGAGAGAGAGCGAGCGAGGGGGAATCCCCTATCCACTTGTAAATAATATGCCGGGCTACACCTGCAGACGTCGCCTTCGTCGTCGTCGTCGTCTAACTTTTAACTACAACAATTCCAGGAACAACAACAGCAACCATTGGCATACCAATTACCAAGCAGCTACAACAAGTTGGCAAGTAAAAGTTCACTTGATACTCGCACGAAGGTTGTAGACCCTCCAGGTTAGGTTGCGATAAGAGTGAAGATCAAATTTCATAAATTAAATTGTGCAATGCCATTAGCAGGGACCTCCTCGACTTGAACCTATTGAGGCAAATTGGAGTACTCACTATACCAACCTGATGCATTTCGGGTTGCAGCTTAAAGAAAATTATGAAATTTTATTTCGAGAAATTCCTCTTGAGGGGAAAAAGACAATTAATAACTCAAACTGAGACTGTATGTTGCCAGTATCCATTCCGTTTGTACCGAAATGAGTACTTCGGTTCAAAAATATTGATTTTAATCTAAATCCCGATATTAATCCAAACAATTATGGAATCTTTGTGCAATACTTCAACCCTCCATATGATATAAATCAGCGGTGGGCCCCCATTTTGTTATATTTATGTCGTTGAACTGCAATCAAACTCGGATTTCAAGCCTATCGATGCTTTATATACGGCAAGATAAGATGTTCTATAGGTTTCAATATCAATAAGATTATCTAAGTAATTTTCGATAATTAAGAAAAATTATGTGATTTGAATCAATTGATTTCAGTGGACGATTCCGTTAGATCCAAACAATTATTTGAAATCTATTCATCAAAAATCAATAAATTTTATATTCATAACTTGTACTGTTACCAAACCCCTCACAACACCTCAATACCCTGACTCTAACCACCGCCTGAACAAAGTTCTTGGCATGCAACAAAATACAAAAGTTCAAGTTGACGCTGAATTGCACTTTGCCAAAGAAACGTGGACCAAGTTTCTCTCAGGTGTCTCTTCACATACCTCGTCCCGACTCTTAGGCTGACATTGTAGCACATTTCTGTTCTTTTTTTTTATTGATAATGCAATTGCCGTTAGCTAACGGTAATTACAAATACATTGTAAAGCATTTTGAAACGACAAAAAAAAATCATCAAACTTTTTCAATTAATTTCAATTTTTTGTTTTCCAATCAAAGCCATAAAATGTTTCTGCGATGCGTTGACAATTAATTGCATTTCAGTTCATCTGTCATCTAATGAGTGTGTGGGCGTTCTGGAAGGCGAGCAGGTAACTGAAACGTGTTCAAAGTTCTTTTTCGCCAAGTTTTATCCTTGACGGCCAAGTTGTGTTGGCCAGCATAAGAAAAGTTTCTGTACAGAAAGTTGTTTCTCTTAATGCTTGGCTAGGAAAATTATCTTTTTCCATTTGTTTTTCTTTTTTTTTGGTTTCTTCGTTTGATACAGACAAAAAATGCAAGGAACAGGTCAGTTTTAGGTAGGAATATGCCGTCTATAAATTTAAACTTTCTGGACTTGGTGGTGGAGGAACGTGGAGACAGGCTGAAAGGTAAAACCAATGAAGTTTCTGGAAACAATGATAGAGGAAGATTTCGATTTGCCATCTTTAAAGTATTTTAGTCACAATCAAAATGCTATGGAACTTAGTGGTTGTTGAACTATTAAGAGGCAGTATAGGATCGCCTTGAAATGAAATAATTACCTATCGAATGCTCTAAAATAGTGAACACCCTCCGAAAATCAAGATTTATAATCTCAAACCTGCAGATTTAGCCGGCTCGAGGTCTGGTTATGCTTAAGCACCACTTTAGAAGACAGATATACAACACCACAAGGAGGCTTGTAGATCGTACAGCTGTTTCAAGAGGAACCACTCTCTCTTATCATCGATCAATGCCTACCAACTGTCCGTAACTCAACCATATCGGTGCCATAACTGTTTGGGAATTCCAAAGCAGCATGCGAGCAAAAATCTCTCAACTTAGCAAACCTTGCTATGTAGTTTCCGGAATACTGGATAATCATTTTCCCACAACGACCCATTTTCCGACCGATTGTTCGTATGGGAGCTATATGATATAGTCATCCGATTTGAAAAAAAATTTGTAGAGTTGGGTGAAAGCATGTGAAACACACAAATACAAAATTGCAGGATGCTACCATTAAAAACAAAAAAGTTTTTCTAGCTAAGACTGTTTTTCAAACCTATCTTTTGTATAGCAGCTATTCCATATAGTTGTCCGATTTTTACTAAACTTGGCAGAATTATAAAAAAACATAGAAAACCTATGTATACAAAGTTTGCAGATATTTTCATTGAAAAGAAAAAAGTTTTTCATACTAAAACTAGTTTTCTGACTGATTGTTCATATGGGAGCTATGAGATATAGTCACCCGATCCGATCGGTTCTTACATATTAGAAGCGTGCAGCAAAAAGAAATCTCTGTGCTAAATTTCAGTTCGATAGCTGCAAAACTGAGAGACTAGTTTGCGTAGAAACAGACAGACACCCTGATCAAGAATATATATAGTTTATTATGTCGGAAATGAAAATTTCTAGGCGTTGCCCACTTCCCAATATTTTGAGGCTAAATGTGTACAATGCGCAAAAGCTTCAATCAACTTAAAGTTATGTTTTTGGTGTCGATTGTACCACTTATAATGCCTTGGAGTCCCCCATCAGTGATAGCAATACTGGTATGAGGAGGAAGCTGAAGTCTTTTAAAGATAGAACCGAACTAAGGACCTCGAGCCCCAAGAAAACTCTAAATCAAAAACGTCATTATAAAAATCAGATTGGGGAAGCTTCTTTTGGGGTAACAGAACGTTTAAATATTGAAGTTAAGTCAATCTTGGTCATTTTCGGATTGAGTGCATTTCGAATATCGTACTCAATTTAATCTCAAGAAAACTTGCACCAAGCCGATTTTTAAAACCAAATCAAGTTCGAATGCCGAGCTTATGTTAATTTCGGGCAATTTTAATTCTATTCTATTAAGGGATTATGTTGATTTTGGATAACAAGCTAAAATCAAAATAGAATTAAGATTATTTCGAGCCATAATCTCCCGATCTAAAGTCGGGATCAATAAAAGAATTCCTTGAATGGAATGGAATGGATTTCGAGCTCACAATTGGAGTGCGAAAATCCGGCACTGATGGACTTGTAAAAAGTCTGGATTTCAGAGATGGTAAGAGGTAGATGCTCAGTATATATGGGACATAAGCTATAATATAAGTCCAATAAAAACTAATTTGCCGAATGTGAGTTCAAATATTCTTCAGCAATCTCACAGTTTATATCCACAAAGAGATGTAAAGAACTTCGTTAATGTAAGGTTAGGTTGACTATAATTCAAAGCAAGGAAGCCTTATTAGTTTTTACTAAATACCTCTCTCAAAAACCATAACTGGGATTACTGAGATTCGAAGACAAGTCCTCCGGCTATTGAACAATATAGACATGGCGATCTAACGATGGCCGTGTACCACCACCGTATAAATCAAGTCATTTGTTAAGCTTTAAGTTTGCAAAAAGTCCGTGGTGCAGACAGTAGAACGTCGCCTTAGAACGCACTGGTCGTGAGATCGAATCCCACAGCAACACTGAGTTTATTTCTTAACAATGTACTTTGGAACCCATTGTTTAATTATTCCTTATTATATTTTTGAAAATGCTTAAGCTATTTAGGGCCGATTTCAAATCTTATAGATAGTTGCTATATAAACTTCCCTAATTTACTCTGTTATATGTAAACTAATAAACATAAACTAATGTGACAGATAGTGCTATGTAGAAGATGTGAAATCAGCCCTTAGAGCTATTTGGTGTGTCCCCAGTTATTTAAACTATCATGTCTGTAACTGTTTTCGAATTCGATTGGTAATAATTCGTTAGAATTAATAAAAGCCGAATTTTAAAGCAGTTCCTTAAAAAAAAAACGAAATCAGGAACAGACCAGTATTACTTTTAAGTCTAGAAAATTTATATATTACCACAAATTCATCTGCCCTACGAGGTTGGCGGGAGGGATATATAAGAGAATATTTTCTTTTTAGTTTCAATAAACACTAAATAATAAACACATATACTTCTGTGTTACGAACTTCTGTACAACAAAGTTTTCGTTATAGTGAATTAATTTAAGAACTACAATTCTTTATTACGAATTTTCTATACAACGAATTTTATTTTTTACTCCAAGTTGAATGTATTTGGGGATAATTAAATTTAACATTTAGTTATAAAAATTGGAAAAATTTCACATTTTTTAAAGCTGTATTCAAACCCAACGGAGAAATTTCACATTTTTTAAAGCTTTATTCAAACCCACCGGAGAAAAAACTTGGCCAAGTGTCTTGCCAAGACATTTTAAAGACATCACAAGTTCCAACTTGGTTAAAAATGTAGTGCAACTGTCATAAAAATGTTTGGGCATTCCAAAACTCTTCATTTGCACTTAACAATCCCACTGCATTGTTTTTTTGGCCAAAAAGATCCCAAAACAAACTCGGATCTTCCAGCTATTGTCCATTCATCAGAGAAGTGCCAACTTATCATTCAGTTAGTTGTTTATCTCAACTGTGGGTGGACATTTGCTTAGCTTCTTTTTGCTTGCTGTTGGTTAACTTTTTGTGCAACTGCCGAGGAGGAACTTGGCCAGACGATGGCGATGGTTTCATGTCACATTGCCAGTCGCATGCGTCTGGCTTGAAAGCTGTGATTTAATGGCGTGGAAAATTAGAAAACGTTTGCTCTTTGGCCTGGCATCGTCTGGCAGATGTTGACTCGACTGGCCCCAATTCTTAGACAATTGTAGGAATGCCGCCTGCCAAAAAAAATAACTCTATGGTGTCTCAGGTGCACGAAAATTGCATCTAATGAGTTCATAAATTAAGCCAGACTTCTCATTTTGTTGGCTTCGTGTGCATTTTTAATGAAGTTCACGCCACGCCCACATCTTTAGCGGTTACAATTTTGCCGGGAGGCTCAAGTTTATGCAAAGAAAAAGAAAGAAAAGGAGGCTTTTCCAGCTGCGTTTCCTACTACTAATAAATGTGTCTGCCTTGAAGTCTACAAAGTGGTTTTAATTAGTTGTGTTAGCTTACTGCACACTGAAAAGGGTTTGGCGCAAGTCTTTTGTCTGTGTGTAACAAGTTGGGTGTTAATTTTATTGAAACTTTTGTCGGTTTTTCGGCTTTTGTGTGAAAATGTTCTACAAATTAAATGAGCTTAAGTTCCGGTTGTTGGTTTAAGTGTAGATTCACTGCTATCATTTTTTACGCACACACTCGGGACAGGTAAGCAAATGCCTTTTTATCACCAAAGTTGAGCTATTAATCTCACATAAATTTCATGCCTGGGCCAACTAAGCCAACTTAAATGGCCTAATGTGAATTTATCAAAACTTTGCATATGGCTACATCATTTTGAATTATGTGCCAGAGAGCTTCGGAGTTTCTGTTTTTTTCTTCTTGGCAATTTTCCAGTTGAACGCTTTTGAGAACAACATGTCGTTCTGAAATGCAGAAACCAACTTTTCACTTGAATTTCACTTTTTGGATTGCAATTTAAGATAAACAATATTTTAATCCCAGAAGTCTGCAATATACAATATTTGGGGTGTCCTAAATAATATATAGTTGCAAACATTGTGTCTGGTTACTTATGTCTCTTGTCAAAAAGAGAGTTTGGCAATATGTTGAGGGGAGAATTTAGAGATAGTTTTACGATTTACACAAACAAATTACATTAGGTATGGCATTTTTACTATACAAGAGTTATATATGCGATATTTGGCAAAGCATTTTTATCAGCAGACCCGAATTCCAGTTGGCCCTCTCTATACTGAGAGTGCACGAAATTCTAGCTTGAGAATTACAAGTTCCTAAATATATGCGACTTGCAAGAAATATATTGTTGCAGACGGTAGATTCAATTCGATATAACCCAGCAAATATTTTTTATCGCGGAAGATAAGAATGCGATTCGCCTAGTAGGTATCGCTTTACTCTAGCGATATCGCATTATTATCGCATTCTCATCTCCCTACGGGAAGAAATGCGACACTATGCGATAACTTCCAAGCGATAAGAAAGCGACACTTTTGGGAGTTAAGAAACCGATACTTCTGGGAGATAGGAAAAAGTCTCTTCTTAGCGATTGGATTCTTCTTGGAGATAAGAATGTGATTCTTCCTATAGGCAGGAATGCGATTCTTCGCCCGAAGAAAAAAGGTGTTTCGAATTCAGTTATTTAACAGTACGAATTTGCCCCTAAGGTAGTTAAGCGTTGCCAAAGTATTTTCCTTTGGTAATATTGTAAAAAGTAGTCCAGCTCACTTCAAGAAGAATCGCATTCGGGTCTTCTTAGGGAGTGTTAAGCGATGTATCGCAAGTTCTCAGATGAAAACAGTAATGATGAACAGCGAGACCAACAAGAGTATCGCATTGTTGCCGTCAAGGCGGTTTTTAAGGGATATATCGACAATTTACCGAATGCACGGAAAAAATGCGATAACACATTTCTCCAATATATCCCTTTAATGATAAAAAAGCGATACCAAATGTATTTTGTTTGTGTAATTCGCCAAACTATCTCCAAACTCTCCCCTCAAGCTATCGCCAAACCCTCGTATTGACGAGGGAGATATGTAACACGAAAAAATGTTTGCAGGAAAGTAGACTCCTGTCGTTAAGCAACGAGTAGTATCTGGTTCAGACAACATTCAAATTGTGCTGAGCTTTAGGTTACCGACTACGTTCTACCAGGAAGAATCGCTTTCTAATCTCTCAGAAGAAACTTTGTCCCATCTCGCACAAGTATCGCTTCGTTATCTCCCAGAAGTATTGCTTTCTTATCACCCAGAAGCGAGGCTAAATGGCAAACTTCTTCCCGAAGGAAGAAAAGAATGTCATAGCAATAGGATATCGCAAAAATGAAGCGTTACATAAATCCAGCTGCAAAATCATTCAAATGATATTCATTTTTCATATACTTTGGATGATTTTTAGCTCCGTTGGATGATTAAAAGGATATTTTAGACTTATCCCTTCCAAATGGATACTGGAAATCATCCAATGGATATTTTTTTAAACCTTTTTTTTTCTCTGTGTACTGAAAGAATCGGATTTTTATACGATTAGGCTATATTTCAATTTAATAGGGAACTTTTGGAACAGATCAAGTTTACATTTATCTTTAAAATTGTATATGTTGGCTTAAAAAAATTGTAAAAATATTTAACAAACAATTAAGAAAGTCGGTTAAGCCCTATAAATTCAATTTGTTTTCCCTATAAATCGACTTGCTCAAAAAGTCGTCGAATTTTGTATATAATTTATTTGAAATCTATACTGTAATTTAATGGTAAGTCAGTCACCACCATCAATCCTGCCTAAAAATGATCAAAAAGGGCATCTCGACGTTAAGCAGCGTTTCCCCAAGCAGATTTGGGTTTTGCTAAAGCTTGTTGCCCCAAGTAATTAGTTCGAAAGAAGCACTTCCCCAGAAAACCAGTGACTCAACTGTTCCTTAATTGGATTATTTTAAAAATTTGTTCGCGCTCGGAAGAAAAAAATACAAATTCGCAAAGAATGTTCATCTTTGGTTCCTAATTTAATTCAAAGTGGCTTTAAGAAAACTCAATAAATGACAAACTACCCATATATTAACATGTCTAGCCCTACGGGACCATCTAAGTAGCTTTCCATCTCAATAAAATCATTTCCAGAAGCTTCCACATCACTCAAATCATATACATATGTAACATTT
Source organism: Lordiphosa fenestrarum (assembly GCA_035044985.1). Lineage (NCBI taxonomy): Eukaryota > Metazoa > Arthropoda > Insecta > Diptera > Drosophilidae > Lordiphosa > Lordiphosa fenestrarum. The sequence goes on from JAWNNO010001891.1 coordinate 75,713, forward strand.
CCGTGCCATTTAACAGACTTGAAGTTTACTATTTGAATCTAAATTCTCATTTCCAGTTGCTTAGAAGCGACATCCTGGCCCTGCTCTCCACACACTCCCACTTTTTAACTAGGCTTGCCTAAAACCGCATGTGTAAAATGTGTCATAAACATTTGTTGTACACATAACAGGTGCAAACTAGGAAGGAAGGAAATCTCGTGAAGAGATGTCAGGGCAAAGTCAAAACCATAAGTCAAACCACAACACACACAAGTCAAGGCTTGAAGCTGCTGATGTGTGACCACAAAAACCTAACTTCCATTTCAATCAAGGCAGCAACTTTAAGTTGCCTCAAAGCGGAGGCTGGGCACATTTTTAACAAGCTGTAATTTATGCAAAATGTCATTGCCCAATTGCTTGGCTGCTCTTTGATCTACACTAAGACCAAATGAAGTTGGTATGCCCCCATTTAGATGGCCTCTGTGCTTTGATTTTGATTGCATGCTGTTGTTGTTTTTTTTTCACATTATCCACGCATTCTCTAAGCCTCCGAAAATCAAAGCGCGCACGCGTCCGACCGGAAACGGAAATGGCAAACAGCAGGCGGTGTTTGTTTATGCTGGCTATTCAATTTAAGCTCACGAGTTTAAATTGAAGTGCTAACTGGATTTGGGACAATTGCATCAGTTTGGTTAATTATAACACACACACACGCCCACCTTCCGTTTCGTCATGCAATGCTCCGAACTCGCTCTCTCACACCTAATTAGTAAGCCAAGTGTGAAGGGACAACGACAAGCTTATCAAGTTTGCCAAAATCTACATCAGAGATATTTGCAAAATTTACGACACTCATCACGGGCAAACTGGAACTAACAAATGGGTAAGGCGGACGGACGGCTAAATTAACGAACCACCCTTTTTGCAGGGGCTTACTTCGGAAGGGGGCCAAAATTAACAATTTATCATAAGATTTAAATGAAGTGAGGATGGCTTGTAAGCTGAAATAAGTCTTATTTGTTTACAAGTTAAGTGGGAGTATTCTGTTTATTAATAAGTCATTTTGACTTCAAAGTGAAGCTTTGCGAATGCTTTTTCAAATAAAACCACAAGTTTATTGAAATGATACGAAGTTGACATATTATTGTAATGCAATTCGAATAATGGAATTTATGAAATTTATGGAAATTAAACTGACTTTTAGTAACACTATAAATGCTTTGAAATAGGAACTCTTACAAATGCATTAATTGGTCTTAGGTGTGGCCTCACATGAACTGTGTGAAGTACTACCCTTCGACTCAGTGGTGCCACTCGAACTGTGTGAAGCAGCGATGTGTATTCATAGCCCCCAGGGGCCGAGAGCTATCGCCTATTTACACACACACGAGCCGAGCGCATGACGAAGTCGGGCATATGAGCGTAAGCTGCGCTCTCTTTGCTTGCTGCCCAGCCCCGTCGATGAGGGCTGTGCACAGCACACAATACACAATATACTCTCACTTTGTGGCCTCGCTCTTCGTGAACATCGCTGGTGTGAAGCACTACCCTTCTACTCAGTGGTGCCAAGCGAACTGTGTGAAGTACAACTGTACGACTCAGTGGTGTTAAATGAACTATGTGAAGCACTACCCATCGACTCAGTGGTGCCAACCGAACTGAGTGAAGTACTAACCTTCGCCGATATGGTGCCAGACGAACTGGGGAAAAATTACCCTACGACTCAGTGGTGCTAAACGAACTGAAATACTACCGTATGACTCAGTGGTGCCCTACGAACTGTGTGAAGTACTACCCATCGATAATGTGGTACCATACAAACTAGGTGAAGTACTACACTTCGACTCAGTGGTGCCCTACGAACTGTGTGAATTACTACCGTAGGACTCAGTGGTGCCCTACGAACTGTGTGAAGTACTGCCGATCGACTCTGTGGTACCACGCCACCTTTATTTTAAATAAACCACATATCTCCCGCATTTTTATGGACTCGTACCCATTGGACATATCAATATTGTGTATCCACTCTCCGAAAGAATGTTGAAGAACTCAACTTGTCTTTGAGTGCCCCCATTCGTCAGTAACGTCTCGCTGTCACTGGTCACCTTTTATCATTATGTGAATTCATAAGCCAATGTTTTCGAAATTAATGCCTCTAGGAAATCTACGGTAATGTGAGCTTTTTAATGAAGGCACACGCCCAACGTGTCAGCCATTTCAAAAGGGGGCATCGCACCCCTCTTGAGGGCACAGAGTACTACCAAACACAATACCAACTCAAACAATGCGCTGATTTATGACACCTTGCAATGCAAACGCTAAATCGCATGTTAATTACATTTTCCCCTAAAAAAAAAAAACAAAATGTCAAAAAGGAAGACACGCAACAAACAAAAGCGCAACGAGCCTCAGGATATGTATGTGCACAGGAATTCTGCATTAGCCTTACAGCAAACTATATATAGTTTTAGTTTTTTATAGTTTTTACCCATTAATAGCATTTATTGGCTTGTCAAAACTGTTTTGCCAAGAAGAAATTAGAAACCGTTTCCTGGTCGGGCTAGACCACAGCAACCACATGCAATATACGTACATACACTCCCTGAAATGCAACGCCATCGGGGCAATCAACTGGTGTTTCAGTTTCTATTAAGTCAGGACCAACCGAACCCACCCTAAGCCTCAACCGCACACATGGCACCTGAGTCTTCAACTTGCCAACAAAAGAACATGAATGGCAAAAGCAACAAAAACAAAAAAAAAACAAAACACTCAAGATTTGCCGCCAAAAATAACCCAAAACAAATGAAAATCCCTGAGAGAAAATTTCCCCTGGAATCCAATGGAAATTGGAAGTTATGGGAAAGTAACAAATACCCCTAACTTGGTGACGTCATGTGGTACTTTTAATTTCCCTCCCCTTAACCACAGAGGGCTAAGGGTAGTTTTTGCTTCATGTACCTTGACTTAATTGCCAGCCTGACATTTATTGGCGTCCAGCGTGTCATTCAGGCGCATCATTCAGCAGCAGCAGCCACCGCGATTGAGTTTGAGCTTTTGGAGAGTGGGGGAGCCGGTGGGTATGTCAACGCCATATATCAAAGGCACATCTAAACGGTGTATTGGCGACCCCTTGACAAAGCTGTCGTGTTTAACTTGCATGTCATTTGTAGGAAACCTGTCCAACGGATGGCGGATTAAACTTAATAGAACACAGAGCGAGCTTGTAGTGAAAGTAAAACCAAAAATTTAAGCATTAGGTTGTAGTTTAAAATTTACTAGAATATTCAGAAAAAAAATTGACGAAAGCTATCTTTGGCTCGGCCGAAGTTTGTATACTCTTGCAGCACTTTTTGAAGGACATTTTCACTGAAAACAAACAAGTTTTTCTCACTAAAACTACTTTTCTGACCCTACTTTTCTATGACAGCTAGTCTATATAGATGTCCGATTTCGACCAAACTTGGTGGAATCATGGGAAACCATAGCAAACTAAGAAATACAAAGTTTGGTGGCGTTTTCTTTAAAATCAAAAAAGTTTGTATCACTAAAACTAGTTTCTCGACCGATCGTTCCTATGGCAGCTATAACCTATAGTCATCCGATTTTAACAAAACTTTAAAGAATTGTGTAAAAGCTTATAAAATAAAAATATGCCAATTTTAAAGAGGTTTACATTGAAAACAAAAAAATTTTTCTCACTAAGACTATTTTACTAACCTTACTTTTCCATGGCAACTATACTATTTAGATGTCCGATTTCGAGCAAACTTGGTGGAATCATGGGAGTGTTGAGCAAACTAAGAAATACAAATTTTGGAGGCGTTCCATTGAAAACAAAAACGTTTTTCTTACTAGAACTAGTTTTTCAACCGATCGTTCCCATGGCAGCTATATGTTAAAGTCATCCGATCGGGCCGGTTTCGACAAATGTACAGCGTATGTGTACCAGAAGACTTCGTGCCATGTTTGGTCGCGATAGCTTTTAAACTGATGGAGGACAGACGGACAAGGCTAAATCGTCATGCTGATCAAGAATATATGGGCATTTCCATGGAGTCGAACTCGACCGCCGTACGCATTTAAATTTAAAAAAAAACAAATCTAAATAAATCTGATTTTTATTTTGACAATATGCGTAACTTATAACTCTTGATTAGCACTATAATTGGTGCAAAGGTTGATTTTGGGGAATTTTTCGTTTTCGAGATAATTGCAAAAAACCCAGGCGTTCGCACGGGACAAATATAGACAAATATATCAAACGCTGATTTCAACGAATTCTGAGTTAATTTCTTAATGTGACGAATTTCAGAATTTTGTGCGTTAATCTTTATCTCTTCAAAATGATTTTGATTTTACCTCAAAAAGTTTTATACTTTTTTCAAAATTTCTTTTCAAGCACTTTCGCACGGGACAGGTCGTACGGGACATATTTTTTCACCTTGATATTGATGTGGTTTCTGTTATCATGCAAAGCAAAAACTTACAGTCAATTGCAATCGCATAGTCTGTTATGGTTTCTTATTCAATCTTCATTAACTCTTTGAACCCATAGAATGATTTTAGATATCAAAAGATTCAATGAAATCTCTAGGCACCTTTTTAAGAAAAAAACGTGCAAAAGAACCATAAAAATGAGAAAAATAGTGCTTACGCGACTTTGCATTCAAAAATCCCGAAATGGGTTATGAATTAATGTAAGACTGGCGTACAAAAGTTCAATTTAGTTGTTTCCCCAAAAAAATCTGATAAAACAGAGTTTTAAGTACTTTTAGTTTTTTGGTCTAGGTGTAACTTTCGGTGGAGATGCCCATATATACTTTATGAAGTCGAAAGTGCTTCAATTTTAATGTACCCTCTGCAAGGGTATTAAAAATTCAAGTACAATAAATCTTTCACTTTAGACCTTTTCAGAAATTGTTAGATTTTGAAGACCTTTCTTTTAAGTGGTATAAATCTAAACTCATACATTCTTGAAAAGAAGAGTAAACTAATTCAAGTTTAAAATGTGATCGGTTACGCATACAGAATTCATTATCAAAACTCGGCTGTAATAAGCTCTGTACCAACGAAAGTGTTTGCTCAGACTGAATTTTGATGATGGAGTGATGCAGTGAACATTCTTTTGCTCATGACTTGACTCACACTCATGAGATCTTAACCATACGTACTAAATACTAGACTAAGACTAAGTCCCCCAAATGTGGGGAACATGCAAAGCGACTTGAACTCACAGCAAAAAGTCTGCTGATGTAAGCACCGGGAGACCCTTAAAACAGTACTGTAATGTGTATATATAATCTTGATTAGCATTTCTTAAGAACCTACGCTACGCAAATTTCTTTAGCTTAAAATAAATATTCTTGTTAATATGTAAAACCAAAATCATCGACAACCACAAACAACCCTCAAGGAGGGCTTATGTAAAGTAGCAGTTGCTGGCTAACGTGAGCGGCAAACACTTCCCTTAAATTAAATAAATATAAACAACAAGAAAGAAAGTCGGTCAAGCCCGACTATAACATACTCTGTACCAAGAAATTTTGTCTTTTGATCAAAACTCGAAAACCGTTCATCCGATCTTCTTCATTCCTTTGGCGGATCGATAAGTTATTCTAATAACTAAATATGTCCAGAAGCAACAAGCCATCTATCTTCAAAGCTGTGGGAGATATGACGTTTTTTCTAAATTGCGGGGGCGGGAGGGGGCGTGGCCAAAATTGAAAATAAACTTGATCTGCCTGCAGACATAAGAAGCATATGTCCCATACATATCAAACCTCTATCTCTTACCATCTCTGAGATCTGTGCGTTTATACGGACAGACAGACAGACGGACAGACGGACATGGCTATATCGACTCAGCTGTTGATGCTGATCAAGAATATATATACTTTATGGGGTCGGAGATGCTTCCTTCTGGATGTTACATACTTTTGCACAAACTTATAATACTCTATGTACCTACGGTACAGACTATAAAAACCATAGTTCCTCCCAATAAAGGCTCAACCACAATTTAGTCATCAAATTTGCTGTCAGCGGCTTTTCAAACCAACCAATTATTTCCAAGTGGTTTTATCATAGTCCAAGTGATTACATATGCTGTCCCCAGCATTTAGTGTACAATTCCAAGCTCTTCTAATGCCCCCGGCATACAAAAAGACAAACACAAATACTCACTAATAACATATTTTACAATGTCCATCAGAAACTTTTATGGAAATTAAATGCATACCACATAGGAAATAAGCTCCCATTGAATGCCAGAAATAAATATGAGCCAAAACATGGCAACCATAATGCGTTGCTCGGGATTAAAGCGCGGCAACATGCGACCACCAGTCCGCATATGTCAAAATGTCCGGGACGGGGGGTGGTGTAAAGGAGCAGGAGAAAGGATCAGCGACAGTGCAACACGCAAATGGCATGCACAAAAATAAACTGATAAGCGAAAGGCTGAAAAAACAATGCCAAGTAGGGGAGTGGGAGGTGGGCGCGAGTGAAAATATGTTGCATGCGACGACAGCGACAAACAAATAAACAAACAAACAGACAAACAAACAAATAAACTGACGCTCTTTTCTGACAAATGAATACGAGACAATGACGGGATGAGAATGTGGGGGACGAGACGCGACTCTGGGCAATGGAAATCAATTATTCATGCGCTTGGCCACGCAGCTAAAAAGTATGCAAAGCATGCGTCCGCCCCAATGGGGTATGCAACAGTTTTTGGAATCCAAAAGGATGCCCAGCAGGGAATGCTATCCTTCCATTGATGATGAGCGCATTTGTTTGTGTTTGATTTGCGCCAAACTGTGATTAAAGGGCACAAGGCGACAGGCAAAGGCAAATGAAGTTTAATTTAACAGTAGCAGGTGGACATTATTAAGGAACGAGGAACTGAATTAGGGTATAGGAGTCAATGCGAATAGATGTTGATTTGGAAACAAAATCAACGAAATTATGCATTCATGAAACATTTTTTCCACAAAGAAAACAACTCAGTATCTTGCCAGCAAATTTAATAGCTAAAAGTGAGTGTATAAACGTCAATATGTATGTTAGTAGCTCTTTGTTATTTGATGCCTCATATTGAAAACCATAATTGCCCGATAATGTGTTCTTTAAAATAACTAATCACTAGCAGTTCTGAGATTTATTGCAAGCAAAAATAGAAGAAATTTAACTTACAAAAGGGGTCAATTGCGATTCACCTTTATAAAATTGAAAAACTCGTTTCATAATTCAACAAATTTGTTTCTTAGTATCAGAAAATACTCTCTAAAATTGAGAAAACATTTCCTATAAGCCAGAAAATATTTTCTTACCTTTTGAAAAATATTTTCTAGATTTTTGAAATTAAAAAAAAAAGTTCTAATGAGCTTAGTAGAGGAAAAAAGGAAGGCAACGCTAAGACGCTTAGTATCATTTTAAATCAGATGGTTCTAACATATTTTCTTAGGACATTTTCTTTCTGTTAGTTGACCAAAGTCTTTTTTTTTGGAAAAACACATCACAGCTAAAGTATGACGGAAAAGTATTGAACTACTACTGCTCAACAACTGCGCCGGATACAATGAATATAATTTGCTTCTTTCGGTTCTCAGAGTCGGTTGTCAGAACCAGAGGCGCCCCAGGGCACATTATGTCAGCGTAGATACTAAAGATACTAATAATATACAAATACTACCTGTAGGTAAATTTTTACTTGGTTCTCTCAAAAACAAATCAATCCATTTTTTTCCTTTTTTCCTCCGTATTCCATCCATTGAACCTTTGTAAACACTTCAAGACACATCCTTACTAGTAGTTTAGATTTATATAGAATTTCTGCATAGCAAAGAGTCTTGTCTGGGTCTCGAACTCACAAAGATGCTAGTTTTCGCTATTTAGTGATTCGTTAGTCACGGCCAAACAGTTTGAAATATTCTAGTATAAAGTGATAATGATGGAACAGGTGTCAGTTTCTTGGTGTGCTATTTTAAGTAGCTTGGTTCCAGGTACCAACTAGGTTTTCGGGATTTTATGATTCGTTAGTCACGGCAAGACGGATTGTTATTAAATTTTGGTCGTTCGAGTATTATGTTGTGGTTCATTTTTATCACAATTATATAAAATACGCGGTTCCCTTAAAATAAAAAAACCTTAGGTAGGCAGTTCAACCAATTTCCTAAAGTGTTAGAATCAAGGCTGCAAACCCAGAAAATTTGGATCGTGGATTTGGAGGTTCAAGGTTTTTGGGCCAAGGTTTTGGTTCGAACCTTGGTTCAGCCAAGCTTTATACACGTTTATATAATAAGCGACCTAAAACCAACATAAACTGTTAGGGAATTGTCTCGATTTTGGGTTGGGATGGGATTTCACAATAATTTATATAAATAGAAACACTTTCATACAGCTCATGACCATCAAAGCAATGACAATGTGTTTCTACTTATATAAATTATTGTGACGAAATAAAAACTTCGAAGTTCCGGATACAGCCCTTAAAGTAAAATGCAATTTCATAGTCCCCATACGAAAAGTGTTTCCACAGTAATGTGGATAATTCTATCAGGATAACAGAAGAAGTCACTGGGAAATAGTTCAAATCTATAATTTTTGTTGATTCGAACCGAAATTTTCGGTTCGGAACGGGTTCAGGTTCAGCTTTAATACCTTAAGAGGTTCGGTTCAAGGTTCGGTTAACAGTAATCTGAAAGTCGGAATTCCGGGTTCGAACCGGTTCGGTTCAAAAACGGTTTGCAGCTCTGGTTAGAACCTGGAAAATAATCTGACAAAAGTTTTAGAGCATGTCGTACTTAATTATATTTATTTAATTTTTTTTGACGGAGTCTTCCCGGAATAATGATTTTTAAATTTTTCTAAAATTTCTTCAGTAAAATGCCGTAATTTTTGTCTATAAATGGCTTCAACACTTCGAACACGATAGCCTTATTGATAATCCATATATTCATTCTCTAACAAAGCCGAAGGGTGTCCTTTCTGTCTAAACCTTGTGAAAGAACCTCTATTTCAGATACTTTCGAATGGTTAAGTAGAAAAGGTAGACCAAATGTTTTGGGTGTTCTTCGTCTAAGAGGTAAGGTGAGATAATGTCTCCTCCTCTTTCTCACACCTGCAGCTTCTACAGAATGTGGAGAAATGTTCTCTCTGATTGAAGGCGGGATATGTGACCTTTAACTAAGGCTCAAGCCGGATGAAACATCCATCAATCTATAGCTAGGCGTCAGGATTTCGTTATTAGTAGGTTTAGGAGGCCAAATAGATAATTTTATGGCTAGTTAGTTTATGTGCTAAATCGTTTCTCTTCAAGTTGCGGTGTCCTGGTACCTAGACCAGGTGAATACAGATACGGTGGATGTGAATCGCTGGATACGGTGGATTTTTGATAGCAAAATCGGCCTGAGAGTTGCTTGACTATCTGAGTAAGTGCTTCTTCTACCGTGTATAGGATTATACACCTTCTATCTATTCTACATCTATCGCTACGTGTGAGTCGTGGGACGTGGACTTATGTTTGGATTCTAAGCATTCTTCGGGGACTAAAATGCGTCAGCCACTCATCCTTTGAATCTAGCGTATTTCCATGAAGTCCGATCGTCCCATGTTCTCGCTCGAACATACCTTCTTAGATCCTGCATATGGGTTAAGGTAATTAGCGGTTTTCTTGATGGCCACCCACACTATTAGAGAGTAAGAGAAATATTTCCAGAACTAGTTCAGTGGAAAACACTACTTTGACGTACAGTCCTGTCATATTGAAAAGTTATTACATATCTTCTTTTCAATTCCAATACATCTTCTGCCAAAGTTAACCCTCCCAAAGTTTCAGATAGTGTACTTTGTAACCAGTTTGATCTCTTCCATATGGGAGGGTACTAATTAAATTTAGCCACCGGCGACGTCTATGGCGAATTTTCCCCCGTTGATGCACACAGATAGGAACGCATGTAGGAACCCAAATGCTTAGGCGTCGGCCATCCAAACTCAGTTGGTTTCTTCATCAGCATGCTTTCAGGCGTAAAGTGTTTGATTATGGTCATTTATTCCAGTTTCTGCTGTCTGTTGTCTGCTGTTGTGTCTACTTTTTGGGACAACCATTCACGCACACACACACAAACACACGACTCCATTATCCTTTTGTCTCTGCCCAGAATGAGGTTTTGGGGGGCCGGGGTTGCCATGGATTTTGGTTTCCGCATCATGTTTATGTCTGAGCGTACGATTAAAATCGCATACATCAGCGCTGCCTAAAAGGCGGCTGATGGCGAGGGGGTGTGGTTCAGTCTGGTGTTTGGTCACTAATTTGTGTGCAATCGCGCATTTAAATGCTTCTGTTTTATTAATGCATTTCGTTTAACGTACAAATGCAGTGCCAAATTTGCGTTGCATACTTTGGGGCAGCTTGGAAAAAGTAGAGGAAACCTCAGAGTTGTTTTAATGAAAGAAAGAGGAGAAAAAAAACTAAAACACGCGAGTTAATTAAGCCGTCATGAACTGCAAAAACAAGTGACAAGCGGCCGTGTGTGTGTTTGTGATGGCGCTCGCGTGTGTGTATAGCCTGGGGGCGACTCAAAGGCAAAGAGCCAAACATGGCTCTGGCCTTTTCACATGACCTGCTCGCATCCTTCTAAACCCGTCCAAAAAGCAACTGGTGATGCATATCGCCGAGCGCAAGTATAAAAACTGCAATGCTCGTTGAGGTTTCTCTTTCGTCCTGTTTTTTTTTTGTTGTGTTTTCTTTTACTAAAGCACCACAAACGCGTTTAATATGGCGTCGTGTTGGCCATTAGATAAAGCTGTGTATACAACAGGGAATGCTGCCATAGAGTGAAGAGAAATTCGCCAATTCTTAAGAGAGGGAAATTAAGAGATATGAGAAAATAGACACTGAAATTCCTTATCTTCGAGAGACTTTTAAGACTTGCATTGTTTATGATAGAACTGAACTATTCTAAAGCTAAAATGTAGATCAAGGCCGAAACGAACTTTTGAAAATAAAGACAGAATAAATGGACTATCAGCCCTGTTTTAGAAAAAGGTTTTTTTCCAAAATGTTTTTACAGCTTGGCTTTAAGCCGAACCAAAGTCCCACCAGTTAAAGCTGGTTCGAAATTGATAAGTTTCTTGAATTTGACCAAATACCTATTTGTTTATTAATCAGATAAAGAAATATTTTCTTTACTAAAGGAATCGGAAAACTTTTCAATATTTTTATCTTCAAAATGTCTGAAATATCGCTATAAATCAAGATAAGAACCTAAACCATTGAATCGATGCATTTTAGTATTGGTCAACAAACCAAACCTGTAGCTTTAAGATGGGTTCAAAATCCAGAGCTTAACTTCAGAATTATTTGATGTTATATTTTAATAATCACAACAGCTGGTTCCAATTGGCTTTTATAGCTCTTAACCATAAGTTCTCTTTTTAACTAAGATTGCTTTTGCGCTCTTAACTATGTAAAACCTTCTCTTGTTTCTACCCTGCAAAGAAAGTGTCTAGTTTATAGCCAGAAATATACCATTACCAGCATCCAAATCAATGCATTAAACTCGTTAATTTTTCACAGGCATGGGGCAATTGCCCGTTTGCAGGTCAATTGTCTCCTACAGCAGCTATTTGCAACCAGTTAAATACCAGTTTGCCATTGTGCAGCCTTGTAACTGTCTACATGATTAAGTACAGTTTTATTCTTGACCAACTTCAATCCAGCCAATAACTTATTCTATATGTCTTGTACTTAACAGTTATTTATGCTTTATTTTACAAATCTTTACACTCAGAGAAAGAATTTGATATTTTTAAGACTTGGATCAAGAATGTTCAATGTCAGAAGTTTGGATAGAAAGAAAATTCTTGATTCAAAAGTGAAATTCTTGATTTAAGTATGAATTTTTGATGCCAGTTTTCTTGATCCAAAAGCTTTAATACTTGATCTAAGTACGAATCATTCTCATATCAAGCAGAATAGTTCTTGAATCAAGTGCTCAACATACATAAATACATTCAAGTTTGCTCATTCTTGAATGAAGAGCATACAGCATGGTCAAAGTAGTATCAAGAGCTCATCAGATTCAAAAATAAGATCGTTTACGCTTAATTTAAGAGCTTCACAGATTCCAATCATACAACAATTTAAAATCAGTGGTTTTTGTATAAAATTTATTCCATAAAAAATTAATTGTTAAGCCATGTAGCAAGTTCTTAAACTTCTTAAACGGCTCGAGGAATGCACAACACCTCAAATCAGCATCAGTCTTTGGCTGTCAACTGTACGTCGAACCATGCCAGCAATGCCATAACTGGTTGGGAATTCCATAGCAAAATGAGGGCAAAAATCGTTTTGCGCTGTTTCCTCGATAGCTTCCCCACACACCCCTCTCCCATAAAAAGCAAAACTGAGAGAGCAAGTTCATCGCTGTGTTCTCTCAAATGTGCTTGCTCTCCTCCCTGTTTCTTTACCTCACTCCCATTGCCGAAAAACACTATACTAATAGCGAATTTAGCTCGGTTTCAAGAGCGAAATTCTTGAAAATTCAAGAAAGATTATGTTTTTTTTATGGCGTTCGTTCTTTAGTTGTTCGTTCTACTTTTTTCTGGGTGTAAGAATCATATGCTCATAATGCAAAGGCCTCGGGCAAAGCCCGGTATTTAGCTAATATTGCTATTAAAGTATATAGCTTTGCGGTTCTCTTTGCTTTACGTCTCCGTCCCCTCAAAACCAGCTATTCTTCTCGACAAAAGTTCACAACGACAAAAATGATTCTCTTCACAGTATTTCATTTCATTAGAAGCACTTTGGCTTTACTTTGATGTTAATGAGCTGTTTGAAAGTGCTTCTATTTATATGAAATTTTGAATTCATGGAACTTTGGTTTATAGCAACCAAAACTGTCTATGGTCTAAATAACTCTTTACCCAAAAACAATAAAGATTATGGTACATTTAACTTTTTTAATATGGTTGTGAGGATATTTGTGTCACACAATTGCCATAACTTAACCCACTATACCAAATTACCGAATACACATACCAACTCCGAAAAAAGCGAAATAAGGGTAAATGCAAAAATATATAGGGAAAGGGGAATTGTTTGCTATAATGAGAGCAACAACTAAGCCAAGGTCAACACCCAAAAAGTGTACCCCATTGTTGAGTCAACAAAGAATTCAACCCACGACTACGAGACATGAACCAAATGACAGTAAATATAGGGTAATTTTAGTACGAGAATGCGTGGCTGATATAAACTCAAAAGTATGGAAACAGAGGCTTTACATAAGAGGGTTGAACATTGAAGTGGGGTTGGAGATTGCTTTCTCTCTCTCATACTTATAATACTGAAAAATCTTCGTTGTTTTATATCTCCATTAACTTTCATTTCAACTTTCAACAAATTAGCTAATGAATCAGTCTGAAACTTAATATTGTGAGCGCTAATAAATGACGCTACACGATGCAACAATCAAGAAAACTAAACCGAGCTAGATTAGCTATAAAATCAATGCCTTGTCACTCTGACAATAAAAACGTTTATTGATTCTGAAATATGAACTAAATTTGTTATTAAGCCTAATTACTATTAGATTACACAATCTTGATAAATGATTTTTCAATTCAATTGGACACAAAATACCGTAAGTTTAGCGAATTCTACGATTTGTCCACCCATTTAATTTTATGTTCAAGCGTGTGAAGCTCTCGAGTCATCGTAAACAATACTTAATTTGAAATTGTTCCTGGTATGCACACGATATCTAGATACGAGTAGGTTTGTTAATCTAATCACATATAGCACCTCGTAGCTAATTCAGAAAATAAACACTAAATAAAGTTGACCTAATGGCAGGCGGTGCTCTAGCTAATCAAGCACCGCCCGCCGACTAGACGTTTCGGCATTGATAGCGACACGCTTCCGAACTCTCGGAGAGTTCCTAAGAAACAGCAAGCACCATTGCGTGGCTCAGATAACCGGTTTTCACTGTCAAGAGAAGACCAAATTAATGACTACTAAATTAACCCAATAGCGTGTGTGTAGTTTCCAAATTTCTTTTATTCACATTTTGTTTCTAGCAAAAAGTCTATGACAATGCAAAAACACACATCAGATATTACAAGTCAACAAGGTGGCTCGCGAGGAAGCTACTTGATTACTTAATTGGCACAGTGGGGCCAAGTAGCAAGTTGATCTGCATTGAGCAATGGAATTATGATTATAAGTGATAGTCAAATTTACTATTAAAAATTAAGTATTGTTGGAACTATTCAACATTATTTTATTGATTTACGTGCAGACAATAGTGTTTGCTCTAGCTTAAGTTCTATTATAAAAGCACATTTAAATATGCTTTGAACAAATGTTGTTCCAATAAGTTTGGTTACCGTTCTATGAGGCTATTTCTGAGTAAACATCGACAATCTAGTATTTTTATTTGAGCGTGCTTTAATGAAATCCCCTTAAAAGTATATTTTTCAAATATTCAAATGGCAAATATACATAAATAAAATATATAAGTTTTACTATTTCTGGAACCAGATAAACGTTCACCAAATACTGTCCTCACTCTAATCTATGTATAATGATAAGTAAGGCTCTAGTGGAATCGCATTAAGAAATTTCTGAGCATAAGAAGTGTCAATGACTTCCTTATTGTCTCATGGACATATGTATATAGGGTACTATTTATGTTTCAGGAAGAGCAAGTATAGGTATTAACAATCATTTTGAAATGAAAATAACTTGATTTTTTTTAAAAATTTTCTCCACGAACACTTAGGCACATTTGTATTCGCTCAAACCAATTTCCGAAGAACTATTTTATATTAAAGGAGAGATGCCTACTTGGGTTGAAATCGGAAGGAATTAGCATTGAAAATAGGGTTGCCGGATATTTCAAAAATATCTACTATATCGATATTTTTGTCGATATTAAAAAAGTATCATTACCATATAAATATTTAGGGTAAAAAAAAATGGAATCCTCGATAATTTCAAAAAAGTGTCTATATGTCTAATTTTATAATAAGCAGGTCTATTGAGTTAATTATTATTTGACGCATAATAAAAGCTACCTTTTGACTGCGTTCAAAATCTAGAGATGGGAGCTCCACAACACAACAACAAACAAAAATAGATTATATTATTAACAAGAGAAATGTGTTTAATTTCATATTTTTGCATAAATACGACCGCTTGTAATTCTCAAGTTGGAATTCCCCTGCATTGGGAATATAAAAAGGGTAACTGAAAAAGTCATAGAAATATTTAGTTTGTTTTAGATTTTATTATGAGTTCTCCCTGATTCTACTTTTGCGCAATCTTAACATACTCTGTGGTATAGAGAATAAAAAATGCGGAATTTCGAACAAGTCGGTATCGTTTCGATCGTTTTTGCTTTCGTCTACATGAAATTTTTGAGGCATTTTAATTCAAATAAAAATGTATGCTCGATACATCTAAGGATACTTCAAGATATCCAAGATATATTCGACATGCTAAAATTAAATTGTTTGAACCATTCCCATCCCGCCCCCGCATTAGAAAAAGTAGTATATCTTCTACATTTTTTAAAAAATTGACCTCATATTCTGCAGTGTAGTGTATGTGGCCAATATCTAAGATCTCACAAATTTTCATAAAGATCGGATAATAAATGGCAGAGTTAAAAAAACGTTGCATACTTATTTGAGCCGTATGAGGTTATTAAACACTAATTGCCCTGAGTAACGGGTATTTCAAAGTCGCGCAGGGCCGACTTTAAGTTACGCTCTCGTTGAAAATTTTATGATTGGGATGGGCCGCAATTGATTTAGTTCGGGAAGGGCACGTAGACAAGGAACGTTTTTGGCCATCCTGATGTAAACAAACTTGTTTTAAAGTGTTTTAGTTATGCTACGTTTTACTGCTTCCACCCACTGTGCACCTTAATTTGCTCTAGAAGCGTTTATTTTCACGATGACACCACCAAAGTAAGTGTGTGGAGAGCAAAGAAAAATGATTAAAAAGTACCCGAAACACAGAAACGCAACGAACTAATATAAAAACACTTCGTTTCTATCGCTGTCAAGGCAGTCGTCGACAGAAGGTTAACGTCGCTAGTTGCTGTGAAAGTTTTGCTAAAAAAAAATCGCTGATTAGTTGGTGATCAACAGAATGGTGAACATAAAGAATGAGCAACAAATTAAGTTACCGGAGCATCTGAATGAACAATTTTTTACGGAAACATTGGAGGAAGGATTGCGTGAAACAAAAATTATCCTGAACGAAATCAATTTTGAATGGGGCAGCAATCCAGGGGAAAACTATTGCTCGGCTATCTATAGGGTTTTAGTCAAATTTGCCAGATGTTCAGATGGCCACGAATCGGAGGAAGAGGAACAACTTTCGTTGATTGTCAAAACCATACCCATAACAGAGGGTACACAATTTTTGGAAGATGTGAAAGTGTTCATCAAGGAGAAGCAAACCTATATGGATATTTTGCCTCGATTGGATATTCTACATAATGGCGATAAATTTGGTGCCAAGTGAGTATTTTTAAGTGAAAGTTGAAGGCATTTAATAAAGAAAACTTTTTGTGTAGATACTATCATGCTGTGAAGACTCCCATGCAGACTATAGTTTTCAGTGATCTGAAAACGGAAGGTTTTCGTGTGGCCTCACGTGAAGCTGGCTTGGATTTTAATCATGCCTCGTTGATGCTGAAACAACTGGGCAAGTTTCATGCCACTTCTATGGTGTTAGCTAAAAAGGTAATTACTCAGGTGTAAGATGGTCGCACTAAACTTATACCCGTGTGTCTTATTTCAGAATCCTGCCATTCTAAAGCAATACAAGCAGGGTATGCTTAGCGAAGGAACCTTACTTAAAAGCGACAACTTTGAGGATATGTTTGGCCAATACCTGAAAAGCCTAATTAAAAGTACCTCGACCTGGGCGGGCTATGAAAAGATTCAAGAGAATTTGCAACGTTTGGCCAATAATTTCACATCTACTTTACTGGCTGCATCTAAACCCAAGCCAGGAGATCGTTATGTGGTACTAAATCATGGTGATTTATGGACCAACAACTTTATGTACGCCTATGATAATCCCAGCCAGCCCGATGTGCCCACGCGCACCGTTTTTGTGGACTTTCAGCTTAGTTTCTATGGCAGTCCCGGTTGTGACTTGAACTTTTTCCTCAACAGCAGTCTTAAGCTGAAAGTGCTGCAAGAACGCCGCGAGGATTTGATAAAGGTGTACTATGAATCCTTTAGGAATGCCCTGGAGTATGCACGCTTTGACAACATACCCAGCTATGAGGATTTATTGTTTGAGATACGGAGTCGTGAGATTTATGGCTTATTTGCTTTATTCGGTTTCTTACCAGTGGTAACCATGCCCAAGGAGCTGTCACTGGATAACTCCATTGAGAATATGCAAGATGAGAGTTTTATGCAAAAGAAAATGGAAGCCATATTCTCGCAGAAGTTTCTCAATGACTATCAGAAATGGTGCCTAAAACGAGCGGATTCGGTGGGTGTCTTTGGTGATTACTAGATTATAAAGGTAGATAATAATTGCCTTTAAGGCTGAATGTATACAGACGCGTATAAATGTGATTTGTGTGACCTAAAATAGTTTTGTCATTTGTTTGTAGAACCAAGTTCAATTAAAGTGACCTATTGTAGGCTGTATTATTGTTGACTAAAGTGGCTTGTGTTTATGTTTTAATGGTGGAGGGGATAGCATATTTGTTTATAAAATGCTTATCATGAAAACACTTCAGAGAAGTTAATAGTTGTGATAACGTTGATTCAAGATAGCGACTTCACAGATATTATTATCAAAGGTAGATGAAAGTTAAGTACAACAAGTTAATTAAAATTTGATTCTTTACAAAGCAATTGAAACTGAATTTTACAACAAGAAAACCAGGAAAAGAGTATGCTTAGTATGAACTAGCAGCTGAAAGCAGCGCTCCCGC
Organism: Lordiphosa fenestrarum; assembly: GCA_035044985.1. Lineage (NCBI taxonomy): Eukaryota > Metazoa > Arthropoda > Insecta > Diptera > Drosophilidae > Lordiphosa > Lordiphosa fenestrarum. Next base: position 93,676 of record JAWNNO010001891.1, read on the forward strand.
TCATCCGATCTTTACCAATTCTTTGGCGGATCGATAAATTATTTTTTGATCATTAAATATGTCTAGAAGGTATGAAACTTTTATTCATAAATCTGTGATACAGAAGCCGTTTTTTTCAAATTGCGGTGGCGTGGCTAATCTGTATCTCTTAACTTCATTGATATCTGTTTATTCATTTTATTTATTATATAATCTCAGACAATGAAGAATACGAAAATGGCAGAGCCCTTAATACGACTTACAACCATCGCGTTTGATTTGAACTGGTCGGCGCTAGCTTCCATCAGTTCTAATAAGCGACTACGAATCAGAATACAAAAGACATTTTCTCAGAATATACAGGGTGCGCCATATAAAGTGTCGGTATGGCAACACTGAATAACTTTGACATTTACCAACCGATTGCTCTTGTTAGACATGTTTTGGAAACATCAATCTAGTACAATTTTGACCATGGAACGCTTCACACCAAAACAACGTGCCGAAATAGTGACGCTGTTCATCGAAAATAATCGTTCAATTGTGCTAACTCAGCGTGCATATTGTCAAATTGTCGCATATGAGGCACGGAAAATCCACACCGCATCCATGAAATACCTTTACACGACCAAAAAGTGACTGTTTGGACCGGCGTTTGCGCCAAAACCATCATTGGGCCATATTTTTTTCGTGAAAACGAAACAGTCGATGGAAATCGATATCGGTGGATGTTGGCACATTTTGTCTGCCCGCAAATGCGTGAAAAGGGTCTTGGTTCCAACAAGACGGTGCTCCGTGCCACACTGCAAATCAAACAATCGACTTATTGCAGCGGAAATTCCCTGGACGCCTGGTATCAAAAAGAGGCGATATTGACTGGCCACCCAGATCTCCAGATTTGACCGCCCCTGACTTCTTTTTGTGGGGCTATTTAAAAAGCAAGGTTTACGCCGGCGATCCACAGACCATTGAAGAGCTTAAGGCCACTTTATCGACTGAGACGCTCGAAAAAGTGATGGAAAATGCCGCAAAAAAGGGCACATTTTGTTGTGGCCAATAAAGGCGGCCACTTGATTGATGTTGTGTTCAAAAAGTAGTCGAAATAAATTGTACAGGACCAAATTAAAGGAACAAGATCCACATATAGCAATCGGTTGTTTGTTTTTATATTTATTCAGTGTTGCCATACCGACACTTTAGATGGCGCACCCTGTATGTTTACAAACACAGTTTCAAAAATTTTCCGAATATTTTACAGTTTCCAAATCTGCTGATTCAGTTTGAAGAGTTCGGCAGTCTGTTCGTTTGTTAGTCTATTCATGGTGAAATCTCAAACCTTTCTGAGCATTTTTGAGTAATGTGATTATTGAAATGGTCAGGAAGCGTTTTCCGGACACTACCATACACTCCCATCCCATGGTCTGGAGGCCAGAGCTCACTACGAAGGGTTAGGGGATTTGTTAATGTCGCACCAGTGCATCAGAGCTATAGGCGTGTAATAAAATATCTAGAAAAATAGAGGTAAGTTAACTTCGACTCGGCCGAAGTTTGTATACCCTTGCAGCACTTTTTTCTAACTAATTTGAAGGACATTTCCACTCAAAACAAACAAGTTTTTCTCACTAAGACCACTTTTCTGACTCTACTTTTCTATGACAGCTATACTATACAGATGTCCGACTTCGACCAATCTTAGTGGAAACATGGAAAGCATAGTAAACTAAAAAATACAAAGTTTGGAGGCGTTATCTATTAAAACAAAAAAGTTTTTCTCACTAGTTTCTCGACCGATCGTTCCTAAGTCTGCGATTTTGACAAAACTTTGAAGAATTGTGTGAAAGCTTATAAAATAAATATACGCTAATTTTAAAGAGGTTTACATTGAAAACAAAAAAATTTTTCTTACTAAGACTATTTTTCTAACCTTACTTTTCTATGGCAGCTATACTATATAGATGTCGGATTTCGACCAAACTTAGCAGAATCGTGAAGAAGCATAGAAAACTAGTAAATACGGCGTTTGGAGACGTTTGCATTAAAGACAAACAAGTGTTTTTTCACTAGAACTATATTTTCGACCGATCGTTGCTATGGCAGCTATATGTTATAGTCATCCGATCCGGCCGGTTTCGACAAATATGCAGCATATGCAGAAGTCTTCGTGCAAAGTTTCGTCGAGATTGCTTTAAAACTGACGTAGGAGATAGCAGAGAAACAGAAGAACGAACGGACGCACAAGGCCAAATCAACTCAGCTCGTCATTCTGATCAAGAATATATATACTTTATGTAATCGGAAAGGCTTCCTTCTATGCGTTTCAAACATCTGGACAATTCTGCAAGGGTATAAAAATTTTGAATAGCCTCTGTTTTTGAAAAAGCTCTACTCTAAAATTTTTTCAATGATTCGCAAAAGCAAAAGCTTAACTTTACATTGGTTATATTTCACAATAAAACCTACGAAACGGAATTTTACTTAACAGTGAATTAATTTTGGAATATTTTCATGTTTTCTACAAACCGTTTCCTCACTGAGAACGACCCGTTCCTATACGATTTGTTATATTTTTAGGTCGAAGGCAATATTTAGAATAGGATAAAACAGGATTTATTTATTTGCTGAATAAATGTACTGCTTTTATTATTATTTATATTGTGTTAAGCCTGGGCTGAACCTCAGATCGAATCAAAACCTTCGCCCAAAAACCTCAAACCTAGAATTTTCGAACCTTAAATATTGTTAAATTTTGGTCTAAACCAACGAACCGTAGATCCGAAAAATTATTTGGGTTTCCAGCCCTGCCTTTTATTTTAGGTCAAAATATAACTTTCTTTTATTATACTTTTCATTTAATCTGTTGAATGATTTGAATTTATAAAAAAATTAACTTCTATTACTACAAAATTCTCTACAACTGGGAACCAACTATCCCAGCTGAGCATTATAGCAGTATTTAAGCTTAAATTTAAAAAGCTTACCAGATTATTTCTTGTCCTTTTGTATTGCTATATGTTGTATTACATAAAAGCACAAATAATAAAAACAGCAATCACTTTTTATCACAAACATCTGGAAATATATGTAGAAGATAAGGGAAATCCAATAATTTCTTATAATAAAATAGTTAAGACATTTAAGTCTCTTAAATGATAATTTTATTGGTAATAAATATATTTGTTTTTGATAAAAATTTATAGATTTTTTCAAATACACTTCTTTTTTTTGAACGAAAGTCCGTTTTTCAAATCGCAAAACTTTGGCGAATGCGAAAACGGGAGCATGGATTTGCTGATAATACTTTTAAGCGAAGAAAGCAGTCTGTCTCTCTTCTAGCTCTTAAATGAATCAAAAGCCAACGCCGCTAATCCAACATCATCGCCTCATTGGCTGCACTTCGATTAAATCAATTAAATGATGCAGCTGAAGTTTTACTTTTCCATTGCAAACAAAAGCCCAACCCATTAAGATCAATTAAAAACTATTGTCATACACTGATTTAGATCACATATAAAACTGGCGGCCACTGATTCAACTTGTGGCATATAGAAAAATAATGTCGAACAATACGGAAGACCTGCCGCTATATTTAACACCGCATTTCTTTAGGCGAACCCTTGAACATGGTCTACAAGAGCAGGATCTAAAGGTGCTGGATGTACAATTAACCAATTTGACACGAGGCGGTGAGAACTATTGCAGTAACATTTATCGAGCCAAGATCAGGTATCAGAATACCGAAAGGAATAATGTGGAAATCTCACTAATTGTCAAGTCCATGCCAGATGAGAAGCAGGCGATATTGGCTCGACTGCATATTTACAACAAAGAGAGCCTATTCTATATGCATATTAAGCCCAAGCTGGAAACGCTGATGTGGCAGCTGTCAGCCAGAAGTGAGGAGCCATGGTCATTGGGTGCCAGGTGAGGGTTGTGAGTGAATTTGGAAACCGTAAATTGTAATGTTAACCTTGTTATGCCTTCTATACATGCGAAACAAACTCTGACTTAGTGTCCTTTACCTTTTTGTAGACACCTTTACTCCACCACTCAACCAGAGCAAACCATTATATTTGAAGATCTGTGCTCAGAAGGTTACCTCATGAAATGCCGTCAATTGGGCTTGAATTATGATCATGCAGCTTTCGTTATGTCCAAATTGGCACAATATCATGCTTTGACCATGATTATGGCGGAACATGAACCGAATACCATCATTGATCGTTATCCCTTTGGACTATTGCATATGGATGCCATCAAGTCGGAACCGTTTAAGTTACTATTCGGTACTCAACTATTAAAACTGGCTGCTTTAGTGGGAGACTGCGAGGGATTTGGTTCCATAACACGGAAACTCTATCGTTATCATGAACACTTCACCGAGCGTGTTCTTAAATCGGTTTATCCTCTGCGGGGATCCTTCAATGTGCTCAATCATGGCGATTTGTGGGTGAATAATATTTTTTTTAAATACGACGAACATTACAAGGTGCAGCAAGTGAAGATTGTAAGTAAACTCACCATGGAGAAGTTCCTTAACTTGACAATTTTATTTTAGATCGACTTTCAATTGTGCTTTTATGGCAGCTTGGGTTTTGATATCAATTATTTTCTCAACACCAGCCTGGAATTGGACGTATTGAGAACTCAACGGCAGAGGCTTATTGATATCTACTATGAATCTTTACTGGATTGCCTTACAAATCTATGCTGGGCTCAACCATATCCTTCTTATGATGACATCCTAGAGGAAATACGTGCGAGAGAGGCTTATGGCTTTTTTGTGGCCTTCGGTTTCTTTCCCCTAATGAGTATGATTGGTGTTGATTCGGAGGATAATTCACTCAAGAATTTCCATGATGAAGAATTTGCCAAGCAAAAAGTTCAACTTATGTTCGAGGGCAATGTTCGCACCCTGGAGAGTCTGAAGTTCACTTTGCAGCGCTTAGATGATTTGCATATATTCGATTGAAGTTCACGAACACAGTACAATTGCGTGATAGAAATAGAATAAAAATTGCAGTACTTTCATTGACCCCCTTGAGGAGGCGTTTAATTAATATCAATTTTTTCTTTTCGTTCTCAACGTTTTGTCGTTTAACGACAGCCGGAAAATGTATAAAACAATGAAATTGTTTGTGTTGATCATTGTGATTATGAACCACATGTATGTGGGCTAGAAAATGGTGAGATTATAAACCTAAGTAAGGGGTAAATCATCCCAAAATGCTAATTATTTCAAACAACTTATACACAAAGACTTCCTTAAGAGGGTTGGCTGATAAGTTGTCGGCCAATGAGTGGATGACGGTTTAATAACGTTACAACGTCATGTCTCCCGCAGTTATAGGTGGAAGGTTCATACCTTCTGAACATATTTAGTAACCAAAACTATTTATCGATCGGCTGAATGATTGGATAAGATCGGGTAAGCGGTTGTCGAGTTATAAGCAATGAAGTTTTCGCAAATAATTGTTTTTTTAAATTTATGCTGAGCACTATCGTTGGTACAGGGTAAAAGGTATGGTGGGTCTTGACCAACTTTCTTACATCGTGCAAAAATTAGGAGCTCTCAATCATGATGTATGAAAGTACTTAAAAATCTTAATAATAATTAGCAAACTGATGCGAGATCACATTTTTCTGAAATTTTTTCTAAACTATAAAATACCTTTAAAAGATGTCAATTTCTTTATTTTTTCGAAATCATAAAAGTGTCAACTGTTTGCCATATATGTGCCAGCACTTCTAAAGCAAAGTGCTAGAACCAGTTGAGAATTTCATGCTGAAATGTCAAAAGGTTTAAGGATACCCGATTTTTGTGTTTATTTCATAGTCTGCTCAAAAAATATTGCTCAAGATATTGTTTCACCTAAAATAGGTTTAACAAGAAAGAAAGTCGGTCAAGCCCGACTATAACATACTCTGTACCAAGAAAATTATACTCTCAATTATGCAGCAGCGAACAGCCTTTTGAACATAACTCGAAAACCGTTCATCCGATCTTCTCCATTCCGGATTCGATAAGTTATCCTGATAACTAAATATGTCCAGAAGGAACAAGCCATCTATCTTCAAAACTGTGGGAGATATGACGTTTTTTCTAAATTGCGGGGGCGGGAGGGGGCGTGGCCAAAATTAAAAATAAACTTGATCTGCCTGCAGACATAATACATGTCAAACCTCTATCTCTTACCATCTCTGAGATCTGTGCGTTCATACGGACAGACAGACGGACGGACGGACAGACGGACATGGCTATATCGACTCGGCTGTTGATGCTGATCAAGAATATATATACTTTATGGTGTCGGAGATGCTTCCTTCTGCCTGTTACATACTTTTGCACAAACTTATAATACTCTGTGTACCTACGGTACTGAGTATGAAAAGTATTTGTTGTGACCATTTTATGTATGATTTACTAAAATCTGCGAAAGACTGCAAGTTTTAATGTGTAGTAATTTTAATATAATCAGAACAAAGGTAAGGTTAGATTGCGATGGCTGAGAGCGACAAGTCGCCTTCCCACTGTTCCCTGTTAACCCGTTTCTTGTTTACAACTGAGGGGGGTCCTCGCTAGTGAACCATTGTGGGCACAGAATGAATTTTATAAGAGCTGGGAACTCTAACTCGGATGTCTTCAAGAGGTTGAGTGGGAGAGGTTGTCCTAGTGTGCTAAGTCAATTTCTACTCAGGACATGGTACTGTACTATTTCCTTATCTTCTTCGTACCTGCAGCTTTTGCAAAAAACATGGTGAGTGACGCCTAGTCGTGCAGACCGAAAGTTTCTTCAAATTTTAAGTACAAAGAAAGACGCAGTTGAAAAAGACGCAGTATGGGTACACACTAAACTCGCAGCTTCAAATTTAAATTAGAAACCCGGCACAATTTCAATTTTCGGCACGACTTGGTATTTGGAGCTATACCTTTGATTCTTTCTCACTTGGAGTAAGGACGTAAGGCTCATATTTGCATCACAGCGATACAATTATGTGATCAAAATCATTATGAAGAACCTCATTATCGAAGACATATATACTTTATCTACTTTATTTCGGATTACGATTCAGGTATTAAGCCCTTCTCTAATCTAAACTCTACTGCGAATATCCAACTACTTTAGGGTAGTTCAGAGACGATATTAAAAATATTTGGTCTTCGTGTTGAAAAGTATATAATTAACTACTTAGATCCTCAATCACAAATTAGCTGCCTTCTTAAGAAGTCAATTGTAAAAAAAGTTTATAAAACAAAATTCAATAAATATTTATAATTGATAAAACCAATTTTAGAAGTACGCTTCTAAATCAGTATGAAAATATTTATATAAAAAGCTTTGAATAATTTAAAATCATTTTTGGCACATGCAATGTAGCGTGATAATGACATGGTAATTATCATATCTCTGTCTATTGCCAAAGCAAGAATTTTAACAAAAATACAAAATTTTACAAATTAAAATTATGTTAATTATATGGCATTAGGTTAACTGAGGCCGCGGAGACTGATGGCTGGAGTGGTAAACTGCGCACGCACAATCGCAAGTTTTAAAACACAAATATTCTTCGTTTTTAGTACAAGACTGTACAAAACTACTTCATCAGATTTTGTTCAAAACACAAATTAAAACATTTAAGATTGTAAATCAAAATTGTTTGGAATGCAAAGGAAGAAAAAACTTCGTCCAAGCCATTTTAATATCGACAAATAAAAGCAAGTTGCTTTTCTTCAGATCTTCTAGTAAATCTTTAAATATTTACATTTCGAATTACCGCAAGCAAACTATACAAAAGCTCATAATACAAATGGTGACAATAATTTCATGGACTTATATCGTTACATGACCGTTGAATTGTTTCATAAAAAATGTGTTATGTGAGGTAGAAAGCTTTTTAATTTCAAGTTCACTAGAGACGCTCCCTTATCACGATCCTATCAGTCTGTTAAATATAATTATAACCCGGGTAGGTCTGACTGGTAGATAAGATAGTTCCACCCAATCAGGCTGGTGCATATAGAGAACGATGTAAAATGCACAAATCAAACATAATAAATACCTAGAGTAAGAGTCAGGAAAACGGCATTGTCGAAGCTTGTATACCCTTGCGTGTTTTCGTTTTTGTCAAACCTATTACTAGAATTTCTAAGCTTTAGAAAATTCACACTTCAGTCCATCTTAGCTGAACGATGAGAGGAAAAACATCTTAGAGAACATAAGACCATGCCAAGAGAACAGAAAAATGTGCTTGTGTTGGTGGGCACGAAGGTCTGCAGTCGATTTACTTACTTTTCTGGGCTAATAGATTTAAACAGTCAAAAGTTTGGCAGGAGTCTGTGTAAAAAACACTAGTGACTTGGATCACCGCTCCAACCTTGCTGACTCCAGTGTTGCCACTTTAGCTATTAAAATGCTAGATCTAGCTATCTCTAAAAGTGGAAAACAGCAATCCTAAACTAAACGTAGTTCGTCCTGCTCAATTTCACTTGATAAATGTAGAAAACTGAAAGTCTAAGTCGTTTGGAGAAATTAAAAAAAGTAAACGAACCGTGCAGAAAAGTTAAATGCTGCGTTGACAAAGGCAATGGTTATACGACTTGAGAAAATCAGCATATTTCCAAATACATTCTATATTTGTCATACTGCAATCCATGATACAATAACAAGGTATGGCAAAGCTGACTGTGAGCAGTCAGCTAAGACCACAAATCGTTTGTATGTTGCAGATTCTTGGTGCAAAGGAAAAAGCTCAGTCCGCACTGCTCTTCACACGTAACATGTAGGATTTCTAAAGAAAAGTTAAGGATTTAAAATGCTGAATGCTACATATAAAATGTCTAAAATGTCATTCTTTCATCGTCGCTAGTTTTTTCCTTCATTTACTATGATTTGAGGTAATGCCGTGTGTGTGGTAGATAGTCGTGTGGGCTAAGGTGCCGGCATTTGTGTTCCCGCAACAGGGTAAATGACAACAAAATGTAAGTTGCTCTTTTTCTAGAAGGAGGACTTTATCCTTTCAAGTCGCTCTCTACTCCCTGTCGTGTCCCTTCTGGTTTGCGCTCTGGTTAAAATATGGGCAGTCGATGAGGGCAGGACAGAGCTAGTTTGTGTCGCTTTATTTCCTCATACGAATACACAGGAAAAAATTTGACAAGATAAAATCAAGCAAAACAAAAGTCACATTAGATCCGAGATAACTGAGATCAAGTCAATCCAATTCGTACTTGGAATGAGAAAATCTGGGATTGACCGACTTCCGATTCTTTTTTTCTGTATATTCTTACTTTTTGAACCAGCTCTTCTTGACAAACCCTGTTTTAAAATGAGCGAGAATCGGCGCTGCTGACAGAGAAATGGAGAGAACAGAAAATGTGCTTGTGTTGGTGAGCACGAAATCAGATTTGATGGATCAGCCGACTCTAGCTCAGCAGCACGAAATATATGCCAGTCTGAAGCTGGTTTTTTTCAACGTTGAGTTTTGTTAATTGATTATATGTGAGTAAGAATTTTGGTGTTTGTTGTTGCAATCAAGAAATAAGTGTATTAAAATAGGAACAACCTCAGATGATTTTAAATACTATAAAAAGGGGATAAAAGGGGAAAATATGAAGCCTAACTAGAGCGCCGTCTGATCCGTTGGGAGTAATTATTCGTTTCAGGAACTCGCTTCGCCCCTGCATACAAAAGGTACAGAAAAAGGTATGTAAGGGGACCATTGTAAAGAATAAAAGACCTAAAGCCTAAATCGGAAATGTTACCAGTAAGAAAAGGAAAGATCTCTACGATAAATGCAAAACGGACAATTGGAGGCATATAAAGAAGAAACAATTTGGTTTTTATTCCGCATATTAGCTTATAGTCCCTGAATATAAAATTATTGCCTCCTTAGAAGTTTTCTTATTAAAAATACTAGCCCAAAAGGCCAAGCCTATCTAGTAATTATCGCACAAAAGAAAGGGACCTACACATTAACGCTAAAAAAACGAACGTCAAAGTTTGAGAAGCTTTTTCAACTCTATTTACTTCAAAGCTGGCACCAGTAGCTAGTGAAGGTGACCGAGTGTAGCAGAAGTTTTCTTTTCATGATTTATAAGACAAAGAAACAAATTTAATGACATAATAAATATACACTTTTCTAAGTCAGGGTATATAGAGAGGAATTAAGAGAGCCTTAACTAAAATCCGATTGATAAAGGTCGTCAAGTGTACCGTTGCGTGTTTGGCTTGGGTCGAAAAAATTAGACAACTTGTTGTCGCCTATTAAGCCAAATTAAAAACGAATACATATGGATATTGTTTATATATACTATAACTATAACTTTTACTCTATTACGCTTTGTTTGCTATAGGCTCTGGCCGGTATATAAATGTCGCAGCTCAATGGCAAAGCTTTTCAAACGCTAACAATATGTCTAGCATTGCATACGATCCGGAGATTGATACGCCACCCAAGCATCTGGATGTGGCATTTTTTGAGGAGGTACTGGAAACTGCTCTACGTACAGCCAATGTTAAGTTATTGGCCATACATTTTAGTCTGGGTAGCAGTGCGGGTGAAAATTATTGCAGTAAAATTTATCGTGTGAAAATTAAATATCAAGTTTATAATCAGAGCGAACAACAAATGCAATTTATTGTAAAGAGTATACCACGATTGGAGACCGTTGAGTTTGTAGAAGACTTACAGTTCTATTTGAAAGAGAAGATCACCTACTATGAAGTTTTGCCCCGGCTGGAGCTGCTCACAAAATGCAGGCAACGTTTTGGACCCAAGTGAGTGCGGAAAAGTAAATACAATTTAATTTAAGAGAACCAATTTGTTGTTAATCACTTGTAGACTCTATGAATGCATTAAGGAGCCGGAGAGTGCGTTGGTATTTGAAGATCTAAGTCAAAGCGGTTATGTGATGGCCTCCCGTGAATCTGGATTAGATGAGACACATTGCTGTTTGGTAATGAAACGTCTGGCGGAATTTCATGCCAGTTCTATGGCTTTGGCTAAGCTGGTAAGTAAACCAATTCATATTCTAAGTGCATCCATCTATCACTTATTCAATCACACTTATGTAAGCTGACGATGTGACATGTAAAGATAGGGTTTGTCTATATATGCAAGTAGAATTGAATGCATCTCAGTTATGGTGACAGGTTGATCTTCTACATTGCCATTGAGGTGATTGAGCCAGGGCTTATTCTGGGGCCAGAAGCGTGCTGGGGATTAACGAGACTCTTTTTCTTGGGTTTGGCCAGAACAAACTTATCTTAGGGCATTGAACTACATTTCCAAATATTACAATCAGGGCTCAAACCGCCGGAACCAGCAAGAAAAGGAAACACTTTCATTAGACCAATTAAAATTCATCCAAATAACAAAAAGTCTCCCTTCATTCCAGGATCCCCAACTCATTGATGCCGCGTATGGCCATGGCATGCTATCACCCCATGGTCTGGAAAAAGATGATGGCATACTTATGCGTTTTTTTACTGGCAATGGCAAAGAACTCCATAGCCTGGTAAGTTCTTGGCCTGGCTTTGAACGCATAGCCGAGAAAATAGCCATATATTTGGCTAATCAGCGTACAAATCTGGTGCGTAGCCAGGCGCCCTTGGAGCAGGAACTCAAAGTGCTGAATCATGGTGATTTGTGGGTCAATAATATCCTCTTCAAATACGACGCCACATCCAAGAAGCCAGAAGACTTGATTTTCCTTGACTTTCAGCTAAGCATTTGGGGTAGCCCGGGCATTGACTTGAATTACTTCTTCTACACCAGCCTTAATTTGGAGGTGCTTAAGCATAAGAGACCACAACTGCTGAAGATCTACCATGACCGATTGGTGGAAACTTTGCTCAAACTGGATATAGATCAGCTGACAGTGCCCAGCTATGAGCAAATACTGGAGGAAGTGCACCGACGCGAGGGTTATGGTTTCTTTGCCAACTATGGCATCTTCCCCACCGTCAGCCAGGACAAGGCCCAGACGGGGGATAACAATTTGGAGAATTTTCAAGACGAAGAATTTACGAAGCAGAAGGTGAAGCAAATGTTTGGTTCCAAGCGCTTGGAACAAACTTTAAGGTACACTTTGCCACAGTTTGAAAGAGCCGGAGTCTTTGATTAGATGGAAATGGATTGAATGGTCACTTACTGTTAAATGTTAATACTTTTATTTGCAACTATTTGCACTATTATTGCACTTAGTTTAAGTTGTTATAAAATGATTTTGGTTCAATTTTTTATTATGCCGCTGTGTCTCTACTTTCTTAGCATTTACCGTTGGTTTTTGTACAGCGCTCAGACAGACACTGTTGCTATTAACACTACTATTAACAGCACACTTTGTTATCGGTTAGCTTCCACTTATCGATCAATTGTGGCGGGTTAATTTAATTTTCTTCAAAATAATTTTTGTAAATATTAAAAGTTATTGAATGTAAATGTGAATTAAGAAATCGGATTTAAAACATGAAGTCAAGACTTAAGTTTGGAAATTAAGCACAATGGAGTCGATATTGACATAAAGGGTGAACACTGTTTTTGGCAGCCCAGCTGTTTTCGTGTCACACGTTACTGTCAAACATGTTCAGTTTGGTCAATAATTTAACCATTAATTGACTTACAAAGTGTGTTCAGCGACGAAGCTCATTTCTGGTTGAATGGATACGTAAAGAAACAAAATCGCTGTATTTGGTGTGAGGAGCAGCTAGAAGCACTGCAATAACTGACACTGCATAACAAAAAATACACTGTTTGTCCGGTGTCATCATTGGACCGTACTTTTTTAAAGATGACGGCAAGGCGGGAACGTTGCTGTGAATGGAGAGCGCTACAGTGCGATGGTTACAACCTTTTTTGTCCAAAATTGAAGATCTGGACATGCGAGTTGCTGGTTCAGCTTGAGAGTCTGAGACGTGTTCCACACTAAACCATTGGTAAGCTTGCTGTACTGTCTTCACTCCAAAAACACGCAATACGAGTGACATTTTAGTTCTTTTAATATATTTTTCTGCTTTTTCTTTTTTTATTAAAATACAATTTCATTTAGTGTCAGTGTTTTGAAAATTGCACTTTTCGTTTGTAATTTGTATGTTGAAATCACCAAAGGAATACAAAATATTATGACAATTCTTGTACGAGTTATGTTGTGTTGTTTAAATAATTATAGCATACATACAAAACTTACTACTTAACACTAATTAGTTTACTTTACGCTCACAATATTACGGCGCGGCACTCTCTCTCCGCACTTCTTCACAATTTTAGGCTAGTTGCTTGTCGAACCGCAGCAAGAAGTTCCCAAACCAATAAAAAAAATGATTAATGCTTAATTTAACTAAAAACAAAACAAAACTTTAGGCTTATAGATGAATATGGGTCTGCGCTTTGTTCCGAAAAAGGTGTTTCTTTGACTTTTGTGGTTTTTGTTTGAGTTTTGTGTGTCTAAACTTAGCTCCAGACGTCCGCGGAGTAACGTTTTTGTGCCTCCATTTTCTTGATATACTGAACGGCATCAGCCTCGCTCATGTTGCCTTTGGTGGAGAGAATTTTCACTAGAATGTTTCTAACATCGACGGCCATGTTCTTGGCATCACTGCAAAAAAGGGGAGCGAAAATAGAGAAGGGAATTTCAATGGTAGTTTTCAGACTCACCCGCAAATGTAGAAGTGTCCCTTATTCTCGCCAATCACATTCCAAATGAGATCAGCATCCTGTTCCAACAAATGCTGAACATACACCTTTTTCTCCTGATCTCTGGAGAAGGCCGCCTTTAGCGTTAAGGTGCCCTTCTTTACCCATTCCTCTAGCTCAGACTCATAGATGTAATCCTCGCTACGTTTACGGCATCCGAAATAGAGCACCGATTCGCCCACTGTTTTGCCCTCGTCGCGCAAAAACTGTCGCTCCTGCAGGAAACCACGGAAGGGTGCCAAACCAGTACCGGGACCCACCATTATAATCGGTGTCTCGGGCTTGGTGGGCAAACGGAATTGAGATTTTCGTATGAAAACTGGTACTTTAACCTCTTCATCACCATCTTTGGGTTGTTTGTTCTTCAAATAAGTGGTAGCCACACCCTTATTGGTACGTCCCGTGGGTGTTTGGTATTCAACCAAGACGGCGGTGACATGCACATCGGTGGGATGCAGCTTGGCCGATGAGGAAATGGAATAGTAACGAGGCTGTAGACGTGGCAACAGCTCACAGACATGATCCAAGGGCGGTTTACAGGACTTGATATCCTCCAGAATGTGAACAACATTACGGCAAGCATCTTGAATCCAGCTCTGATACTTCTCCTTACCTGGAAGAGATTAAAGAAATGATTAATATAGCTGAACTGAACGGAGAAACATTCTAAGGTTTAGTGAGAATTATCTATGAACTCGTATACTTTGGTGGGGTTAAGTGTCAAGGGTTTTACTTGGAGCTGCACACAGTCATAGAAGGTGCGACCAATTCGTAACTTTCTCAAACCTGCACAGTCGCTGTGATTGACAACAAGGCGCGCCGCTTGCCTACCAGAAGTGAGGTTTGCACCTGACTAGATTGCTACAAACTAAGCTTGGTCGGGGATTCGGAATCAGATTCCCACACCTATGAAGATTGATAAAACAACTTCCTTTGCTCATTGTCCGAGAATCAAAACTTTCTTTCTAGATAAATCGCACATGGAAAGGTATTTATGTTACTCACCTTCTGGTGTAATTGAGGCCATACTTCTTAACAACTCCTTCTCCTTCTCATCTGTACAATATTCCGCCAATTCTTTGAGTATATGCGTACGTGGTATGGCCGTAATTTCCAAATAATGAGTCAATGCGGTGCGATAAGTTGTCGGGCATGGGAATGGATGCTTCTTACTGCTATCCGTATCGGTATTGATCAATGAGAACACCGTATCCAAGTTCGCACTACACAACTGTCCCAATTTCTCGACCAAACTTTTATCATTAATGGGATACATGGCCACATGATCACCGGCATCGTAGCGCATTTTCGAGCCATCGATATTTAGTTCGATATGCATGCAAGAACGTCCGCCAGCCTTGTGCAGTTCCCGATTGACCTTGATGGGTGCAAGGAACGGGTTTTTGGCATCAAACGGTGGACGTTGATTCTGCATAGAGTGCAGACGTGCAATCTCTCCAGTATATATACGATCTGGCAGTACATCGGGCTGTTCGAGTAGACGATATTGACGTATCAAAACCTCCTCACCGCCACCCTCAATACCGAAATGATCACAGACAGCGGGCCAGAAGCGATCCTTCCAGGTGATGAAGTCATCTTCAATGCTGGAAAAGAGGGGGAAAATGAGAGGAAGAATAAATAACACTTCTTCTTGCTTGGGGGGGGCCTGCCTGCCTGCAGCTTTTCTCAAATGATAAGAAAAAACGTGTCAACCTCCTCACAAACTTACTTGGCATCATCATCACCCATTCCCAGCTCAAATACCCGATTAGCGCCCAGCTCTTCCAGACGTTTGTCCACATAGATAGCCACCTTGTTGTAGTGCTCATATGTTTTGTTGCCCAGTCCAAAGACCTACAATATAAACAAATCAAAGAATAAACAAAAAGTTGAACAAAATATTTACAAAATGAAATTCGAATTTGTATGTACTTCACGCTGTATTGCCGCATTCCGTGTTTGTTGTGCGCATTTTGTTTTATTACATAAATTATTTAATAATACGAGCAAAGTTCGCCAGCTTCTCAGCGGCAGCGGTGGTCGTTGGCGACGACACGTGCCAAGGCCAGACGTAATGACGGCGACTGCTACGCCGGCAGCGCTGCCGACACACGTGTTCAGCATGCCTATGAAATGCGCGTGTGCCACTCAATCAATTTCACACATATTATTTACACTTTTCAGTCATCGTTTTTAATAATTAAAATTTGAGAGCCACTAAATGATAATTGTAAACAAATTGCGCAACAGATGTGCTGGTGAAATGTATTAAAAAATACCAAAAGCAAGAACAGTGTTGGTTAATCGGTGGGGGTGGCAGAGTTCAGTATGAAAGAACGTAACGTGACGTGACGTCACAAAATACAGAGCTACAGCTTAAGTACAGTAAATAGTGGTTAAAAGAAGAAACGCTTGAGTGTAGCTTTTAAGCAATTTTGGTATTCCATTTAAATTGCAAATGTATTCAAATCAATTGCAAGCCAATCTTATATTGTGATAAAAATAGTAACTATAAACCAAATGTACAAAGAGATTTTCCAATTGGTTATATAGTTCAAATTGTATAAAGATCGATTGTCTGTCTTTGATGCTAATGCTGTGTCAATCTAACACTTAAATTTCAATCTATTTTTGTTTTAGCTTCAAACATGTTGCCAAGCCGATAAGCATGACTAATCATATCTATACAATATACGGAAATCATCAAAATGCCATTTCAATACGTGGTTATCTGTGTTTATATCACTTAGAGATACCGAAAAAAAACAAAAAACTATACTATTTGTTTACAACAAACTTCACTAAACGCTTTCAGAATAAACAACTACAAAAATTGTGTTTATATATATATATATATACGGTCTGGCCAGTATGTCTTATCAACGGGCCACTGTTCGATAAGAATAACGCATGCCGTTTTTGAAGGCCAGCTACCAGGCGACACCTGTAATCGCATTTTGTTTAGATAAGTACTTACCGCATAATTAAGACCGCTTAGATCCACATCGCCATTGGTAATCCATTCATAAAATTCCATCGCATTGTCTGTGGGATCACCCTCACCGTAGGTGGCCAAACAGAAGACAGCCAAGGAATTGGAAATATCTTTCAATTGTAACAATTCCTCCATATCACATTCCTCGGGATCGGCTACCATGCCTTTGAGACGATAGCGTATACCTTCTTTGGCCAAACGACCGGCGAATTCTTCACCAGTTCCTGTCTGAGAGCCATAGAAGACAACCAGACTACGCCCGGAGGCTTTCAGTTTTTTGATAAACGAATTATCTGCTACACTCATGGTGCTTACTGTGGTGGGTCTAAAACGAGGAAAATGGAATTGTTGAAATTATGTCAGTTCCTCAAGAATTTAGAAAAGAAATACAATTAAGACGGAAATTCTATTTGAGAACAGGAAAATACATTTTACAAATATTATAATGATGTCTAGTCAGGAACATTATCCTTCAAAGTCGGTTTAGTTTTTTAAAATCCTTTAAAATAGTTGATTTTTGAACCTTAGCCCTAACCTTAAGGTAAAATTGACTTAAAGTCAGCTTCATTTAGATCCTATATTATTCTCACTTAAATAATAGTTAGTGCGATGCGATATCGGTGCATATTCTCAATTAAAATCATATACTAGTTCGGAATATTATGATATGCGGAAGATTATGATATTATGGATGCGCTTGGAAACCTTCTTTCAGCCCGATCTCTATAAGCTATAAGGGGTTCGAACACTTTTACAGAATTTTAAAAACTTCCACCCCAAATAGATATCGTGGTAAAGTTGCTAACAGTTGAGCAACTAAATCACTGAGCAATTTGGCTGAGTTGACTTGCTCTGAATAAAAAGAGAAAGAGAACATGTTTAGTGAAACGAACAACCTTTGGGTAAAGGTATGTCAACTCACAAAGATTCCTGAACTTTAAGACGGAAGAGGATCTATGACAGCCGTTTGATTTGCTAGTCCGATTTTGTTTAGTTAAGGACGCTTATATTAAAAACGAAAACATTTTTCTTACTAAGACCCAATTTCCCATGGCAGCTATACGATACAATCGTTCAATACGTGCAGATTCGACATCTTAGCAGCAAGTCTTTCAGTTTTTGCTTATATGCTGCTTTGAAATTCCCAAGCAGTTTTGGTGTCTTGGTATTTTGGTGTCGCAGTCGACAAGCAAGACTTCTGTTGAGAAATTTTACATGAGCTGTAAAGTCAACCAGCCGACTTTGTGGTGTTGTGTGTTCCTTTTTAAAGTTATGCGAATGCATAACATGAACCTCGAGCAGGCTAAAATTTCTAGTTTACTGAACTGGGAGTCAATAATAAAAAACTATCAAACATTGAATACTGTTGGGCTAAATTATAATGCAAGTGTATAAAAACAGACTAAAACGATTCTTTGAACTGAATCTGTTTCCATTCAGATGGCGTCCGATTGGGATCCAGCTTTAAGAGGTTAACAGCCTTGGTTCAAGTCATGAACTTGAACTTTGCCTTTATTTGACGGTTTCAAGAATGGTTCCAAGCCCGGCTGAACCGGTTCAAAGGTGATTCAGAGCTTTTTCTCAGAAACTTCTTGTTACTGGCTTAAGAAAGGTTCCGCAAAGACTAAATGTGAAAAGCGTTTTGCTTTTCAAACATGATTTCAAAACTTTCTAATACATTTTTTAGAATATTATTCAACTGAACCGAATTATTAAATATGATCAACTTACTGTATGGAATAGCTGCGAATCGGTTCCTCCTCCTTCTTGCGGCTTCGCAGAAAATAAAATGCAGCTCCACCAATTAGTACGGCCAGCAGGGCCACATCGAGTAGTCCCAAAAAGGGTTCATCTCCACCAGCAGCTGCAGCAGCAGCAGCAGCAGCGGCTGCTCCATCAATGATCTGTTCACTGGCCATGGTCTAAAAGTCTAACTGCAAATAAAATAGAGGTACACGAAAGCACATGTTTTAGTTTCTGTTGTTTTTTCGTTTGATTTTTGCATACGATTTGCATTTGATGGGGCACTTTGATCACGCACTTTAATGAATGCCACGTAAGCTTAGATGTATGCATTGAGTGGTGTAACGGTAAAGTGCTTCCGCACTTGCTCTAACGGTACATGCTCTCACACTTGTTTTGACATTGATGGCTTCTCAATCGTTATTACCTTGAGAGTTTTACAATAAATTTGTTTGTGTTTTGATATTTAAAACTGCACTTAAGCAATTAATATGTGTCATTTAATTTGTTTCGATTTAGTGATTAACCATTTGCGTCCACACACGTCCGTTCCGCCATAAAGCGCACTCTTAACTAGCCGCTGGGAGCGTTGGAACACAGCTTATCAACAAAATGGGGGATACTTAAAAATTATCACCTAACAATTGATTAGAATTGCTGAGTGATGAAAATTTGGAAGAAATTTTTGCAATTGTTGAGTGGATTTCTTGCACAGAGCATTGACCGTTAGTTTCAACATATTATACGGGTTTTGCATCTTGTTTGTTTGGTCTGACCCATTTGACCAGACGCGTCTTTTGTTTTGCTTATCTTCTACAACATGAACAATAGATCTTGATGTACCCGGGGGTAGTCAGGAAGATAAAAGTGTTTTTGAAGAGCAAAACGAATACAGCTGGCAGCCATTATGTTGTTGTTAGTATTTTGACTTATATTTTAAAAAAACTTCCTAAATATAGTTAATAAAATATATTGTTTATAACACAGGCCAACAAAATTACCAACTTTGCGTGTTGCAGCCTTGTCGATGTACAAATATGATAGATGTATCTTCACTGATTCGGTTTGTTTCCAAGATATGGCGGAAAAACGATTTTGTCGATTGTTTAGCAATCTTTTAATTATGGAGGCCACAGTAGGCATAAATATCTGGATTTATGAGCTATATGCGACAGAGAACTTATCATATATTCCCTATATAAGTATAGGGAAAGTGTCTAAATTGGTCCCTAAAGTTAGACTCTTCTCGATTTATGGATTTCAAAATAAATCATCACTTTTAAGCTAACGCCGCTTTTAGATTTAGATTGTTAATATTTGAGCTTATAGCCAAACATTTAATCTAATAATGTGATTTTTATCGCTCTTTAATCAGATTATTTGCCAAAGTTATAGCCTGTTTAAGATGAAAACAAATATTTATTTTTATGGGAGGACAACTAGATTCATACTTATACCCAACAATAATAACCCTTCAGTTCGGCTCAGACCTGAAATCATAGC
The DNA here is from genome assembly GCA_035044985.1 of Lordiphosa fenestrarum. Classification (NCBI taxonomy): domain Eukaryota; kingdom Metazoa; phylum Arthropoda; class Insecta; order Diptera; family Drosophilidae; genus Lordiphosa; species Lordiphosa fenestrarum. The sequence continues at coordinate 113,588 of JAWNNO010001891.1, forward strand.
TAAATCAGCCCTGAAATGGAAGGGCTGGTCATGAATTCAGGCAGGAGGACAACTAGATTCATACTTATACCCAACAATAATAACCCTTCAGTTCGGCTCAGACCTGAATCATCGCTGAATCAGCCCTGAAATGGAAGGGCTGGTAATGAATTCAGGCAGGAGGACAACTAGATTCATACTTATACCCAACAATAATAACCCTTCAGTTCGGCTCAGACCTGAATCATAGCTGAATCAGCCCTGAAATGGAAGGGCTGGTCATGAATTCAGGCCTGCTCTTATATGAGTTTCAGCTATTTAACACAGGCATGTTCTACTACGTCATGACCTCTGCCGATTTTAGGCATGATTTCAGGGCTGAACTCATGGGTGAGTTTCATGGGAAGTACTGAAACATGCCTGAATTCAGGCATGAAATTCAATTTCTACTGTTCAGGTCTGAATCACCCCTGACAAATTCATGCAGGGAATTTTCAATATTACTGAAAAGCTAACTTCGGATAGTGCATAAGAAATTGTGTAAAATGAATAAGCGCATATTCTTGGTAAGTGAATCAAATCGAACTCATAAAGCCAATTTCTAATATTGCAAACATAACTTAAGTTCCGACATTTGAAAAAATTATTAGTCTTATTTGATATTTATTTGTTTTACTCAAAAAATAATCATTTGCCTTTGAGCATTGAACTAAAAATAAAAAACATTGCGGAAATGCATAGATTAGCGATATAGAATCGAATTTTGTTATAATGGTACAATTCGATGGGGTAACCCCAGGGGGTCACCCCCTAAACTAATTTCTTGAATATCTTTAAAAGCGCACAGTAGATTTTTGTTAAAAACTAAATTTATGGTGGCATAATGGGTTATTTCATGGTTCTGAGAGATGGTAATCTGCAGCCAAAACGATAAAGCTAAGCTAAGCTTCGTCTGCGACGAAGTTTTTATACCCATTATACCCTAATACTTTTAAAAATAATCTTTTTCCTACCACGATCCATTTACCGACCGATCGTTCGTATGGGAGCTATATGATATAGTCATCTGAATTGGACAAAAAATGTTGAACTAGGGGAAAGCATGCGAAACAAAAAAATACAAAATTTCGGGATGCTACCATTAAGAACAAAAAAATTTTTCTAACTAAGACTGCTTTTCAGACCTATCTTTTGTATGACAGCTATCCCACATAGTTGTCCGATTTTCATCACACCTTGCAGAATTATAAAAAAAGGATAGGAAACCAATAAATACAAAGTTTGGAGATGGTTCTATTGAAAAGAAACACATTTTTCTCAATAAAACTAGTGTTTCGACCGATTGTTTCTAAGAGAGCTATGAGATATAGTCATCCGATCTGCCCGGTTCCGACTTGTTAGTAGCGTGCAGCAAAAAGAAGACTCTGTGCAAAATTTCAGCTAGATAGCTTAAAAACTGAGAGACAAGTTTGCATAGAAACAGACAGACGGGAGGACAAAGCTCAATAGACTCAGCTCGTCACTCTGATCAAGAATATATATGGTTTATTGGGTCGGAAATGAGCAATTTCTATGCATTGCAAACTTCTGCGAAAAATTATAATACCCTTTGCAAGGGTATAAATATCGAAGTCAGGAATTGTTTATTCATTATCAGAATAATTATGATTATTATTGAATACGGGACGTAATATCATTACGGCCCTATGAATCACAGCTACTAACGAATTTAAATAGGGGTTTCGATTTATCTTAATGACAGCGAGAAGTCGTCTGGAGGGATACCAATTTTCAATATTTTTGAATGAAATTTTAACAAACATTCCCTAAGGTCCCTCTATTATTGCATTAAGCAAAATTTGAACAAAATAGGCCTTTTAACAACACTCAAAGTCAATATAATTCCTTAAGAAATCCAGCAAGAATAATTTCAGCATTTTTAAGATGTGGTTCTCGAGGAATAGGAATTAAATGCTACTAATTTTAAAGCAGAGATCAAAGTCTACTCATGATATTACCAAGGGCCCTTGAATTATTTATTAGATATGTGGAATATATTATGCCTTGTTGTCTACCAGTGACAGACAGTCATTAAACCTTAACAAACATCAAACACTAAATATTTTAAATATTTAACTCATCAAGTTCATAAACACATATGTTTTGTGCCATACATTAACACAAACTTAATACACCCCATTTTACTCTACTAGTAACGGATATTTAAAAACCATAATTATATACTTTTTCCAAGGCAACATTGACGACAACGCATTGCACCTTGAATGTGTCTCTTTTTTTCTTCCCAACAAATGCAACGCCTTTTGGTGTCTACGTGAGTATTTAATAGTTCTTGTTGTTGCTGTGGTCAAACCAAATGGCAAAAAAATAAATATTAAACACGACGACGACAGCAACGACCAATCCAAGACGCCTATGCAAATCATTTGATGTAGGATTAGGAAAGGTTCAATTAAAATGAAGCAATATCAATGCGCAAATTCAATAGCAGACGACCAGACGGACAACAAGTGAAACAGGGAGGTGAAAATAAAACTTGTGGTTGGATTTTTTCGTTTTTTTTTTGTTTTGTAGGTCAGCACATGTGTGACGCCATTTGGTGTTTGGGGTTAAGGAAAGTGATTTAGAAGCAAATAGCGGGGTATTGAGTTACTTTCAGTTGGTTGTTGGAGAAGCGCAGCTGTAGGTAATAAAAAAAGTCAAAGAAATGGTGCAACATAAGATAAGTTAACATGAAAACGTATTAACAGAGCATTAACATTATGTTAAGTTAACACAAAGCTGGCTTATAAAATGAGCGGATCTATTAAGAAGCCAATCTGTATGATTGATATTATAAACACGAAAGCTTATGTACTCAAAAATCTCGTATGAAACCGTTTCTCAGGGGTTTGGTTCAGTAACAGTTTGCTGACTTTGCTTAAGGTTAGGTGAACCGGTTCCCAAGCTGATTAAACCTAAGTTCTTTGGTACGTTTCTTGGTTCATGGCATCTTTTCTTTAATTTTCTGCAGATTGGTCAACATTTTAATACGCTTGACTTTATTTTCGTCAAGAAGGAATGGTCTACTGTCATTTGCAAGCCTTCTACCTAAAAATAACTTAAGTATTTTTTAAAACCCGAACAGTTTTGCAAAAAGAAAAAGGGAAAGGTGGCCAAAGCATTTTCAGGAGGTCATAGATTAGGAATGTCTACATATGCCGATTTCCGCAAAATTTTTCATTTAATCATTAATTGCCTGCACTTAAATATTGTATCACAGGAACCCCAGTAAACTTGCCCCATCACTGTACTCTAACTTCGTCAACCCAAAACTGGGTAATCAATGCTCCAGTCATAACAAACGCATTTAGCTAATCACACACACACATTACCCGGTGTACCATTTTAGTTGCGCTCAAACGCTGAGAAGGCAAAAACTGAAATCTCGTTTCTCGTGTACATATTTGTACAGATGCGAATGCCCCTAGGCGTAATAACAATCGCAATGTGATTGCCCGATCTCTAATAGTTTGCAAACTCGTTGGGGACTTTATGCGCTCTATGTGCTTACGTTTGCTTGAGCGATATTTGTTAGCATTAGAGTAAGCATGAATTGGCAAAAAGCTTTCCTTATCAGTTAAACAAAAAAAATATACCATAGCATTTGAGTGTCTCTACGGTGCTCAATGTATTTTTGCATTATTTTTCTTGATCCGAAATACCATTTGTCAATGATTCATAAAGAGAATTAAAATTGTTTTTATTTTGGCTCAAAAGTGAATGATTACATTCACATTTGTTTGACCTCATATACGAGTTAATTATTTTCACATTTCAAGGTCAAGTTATTGTGGGTCAATGAGTTCCAATTTGGGACTTTGAATGTGCGCAATGGAAGCAGACAGGCTTGGATTCTGGAGCCACCCAAAATCGACCCCTGGCGCCAAACCTAGGTATTTATTGTTCCACCCTCGATCATTTCCAGCTGCTATCTTGTTTTGCACTCACTTTATCGCTTGCACGCGCTTTGAGTCTCTTGAAACCACTGTTGCTCTCTCTCGCTTTTATTTGCTGGCACGTTGTTGCTTAATATTATCGCATCCAGTCTTATTTTTTATACACTTTCAAGGTGTATATTCATTTTGTTTTAAGATTTGTTTAAATTTATTTTAAAAAGAATCCTATTTCTTAAGCAGGACTAGGTCCGTCTATTAAGAGTTTGAGGTTGAAAGCGTTGAAGCAAATTTAATCTTAAGTAATTGAATATTATTTTTCAGGGATGCAAACCCTTGGAAAATAAGTACTTGTTCGGTTCAGTTCAAGTCGAATGAAACATAAACTATCTTGGCAAAATTCCCAAATTAATAAGTATCATTGGCTAAGGAAACCGATTCAAATCTTAAAACTTGTCAGCGAACTGAACCGAGTCGAACCGTTTTTCCTTGTGTTTTTCTGTTCGGTTCAGCATTTCAGAAAAGAAGCCGGTTCGGTTCATCAGCTGGAATAAGTGGTTCGGTTCAGTTCAGAGCCGGCTTGAATCCCTGATATTTTTAATATTTATCAGGAAACAGAAACAGAAAATTTGTTATGGATATTTTTTAAAAATTTTATTTTCTAATTTAATTTTTTTTTTCAATATTTTTTGAAGATTCTCAGCTCTGTTAGATGAAAAATCTATGAAAAATTGGACGTTAAATTAATATTTTCATATTCAAAAAAGGAACTACAACTTCAGTTCCGAGATTTATTTTATTTTTAAGTTAAAGTAAGTGGGGTGGCAGGAACATTTCAGCCACCTAGGATGATTATTTATCAAATTATTCCTCGAAAAACCCAGACTTTGACTTGATTGATTGATGCGGAACGTTTTATGCTGTAAATCAGAGGTGGGCAGCAAAAGTGAGATTGAAAATAAGCTTGATCTGCCTGCAAGTATAACAAGCACATATCCCATACATGTCTTAGCATCTCTAAATCTTTTGATAGACGAACGGGCATGGCTATATCGACTCGTCTCTTAATGCTGATCAAAAATATATGGATGGAAGCAAAATAGGAATTGAAATTGCCACCAATGGCTGAAAAAACAATTACCAATCGGTTTAACTTGAATATAACTTGGAATTAGGGCTGTAAACCGGTTTAGAACCGAACCGGCTTTTTTTTTACTGTGAACTGAAACTTGAACCTAACCTTTTTAGAACTAAAAGCTGAACCCGAACCTGTTCCAAACCAAAAAAACTTCGGTCCGGTTCAACAAATATGATAGAAAGTGGAAAAAAAAACCATAATAGCCTCTTTTTTTAGCTTCTCCACCCTAAATCTTTTTAAAAAACACTCAAAAGTAGGAGTCTAACATTACATTGGTAATATTCTTCGCCGAAAACTACAAAATGGAATTTTACTTAACAGTAAATTACATACTGAATATGCCCATGTATTCTAGTAACTGATTCCGACCCAAAAACCACTCGATTCCCATACGATTTTTGTAGTTTTTAGGTCGAATGCAATTTTTACAACAGAAAAAATAATAATATTATGCAAAGCATGGAACCAAAACCTTCTTCCAAAAATCTCGAACCTTTAATTTCCGATCCTTAACCATTGGTTAATTTTGGTTCGAACCAGTGAACCGGAGATCCGAATATTAAAGTCAGTCAGTCAAATTTAGTCAGTTCCTACAGCTGATCGCATGAAGATCTCCATGTCAAACAGCTGACAAGATGATTGGCAGAGACATCTCTATCATTTTTCATTACGCAATCAAATTCCAAACAAAATGGAAATAACGCAAAAAAAAAATAGCAGCTTGTGTTTTACTTAGGGCGTGTCTAAAAATAGCACACAAAAATTAATAATAACACAAATATTAACTGATATTTTTATTTAACTCAATTGCAGGCGACTTCGAATTGAAGGAGAGTGCCAGCGAGTGCGAGTGAGATAGATAACACAACCTGTTTGATAGACAAAGAGAGCCGCCGCAGCCGGAGAGACACAAGCAACAGGTATTGAACTTTAAACTCGAAGTGAAGCCGAGATTTATATATGCGTGTGTGTGTGTAACCTTGACCATCAATTAATTTATGGATTTCGTTAAATTATCTGGGGCGGCTTGGCCAAAAAAAAATTGATATATTTTGATACTCAATTTGCTACTCAATTTGCTACTTAATTTATATCAATCAATTATTGAAACTTACTTTGGTTTTTGATTGCGGCGCCGCTTACACACTGAAGATCTTTAATTTTTTTTTTGCTTTACATACGTCGAAGTCGTCGTTCTTGTTGTTGTTGTTACTCCTCTTCCTGTTTTTTTTGTACACGTTTTCGTTTCGTTTTGTTGCTTTTTTTTTACATGTGGACGAGAGACAACGAACGGCAAGCTAGCGCTTAATTTGTTTTATTTAGTTAAAGTGGAAGAGCCACGACGACGACGGCTAATGTACATATATGTATTCATACATATATATGTGTGTGCGTAGGATCCTATACATACATAGGTATGTACTTGTTTAAGACTAATCACAGACTAAAGCTGCAAGCTGTTGATTTTGATCCAGCTAAACGATTGGTGAGGCAGCGACTGCATCCAAACAAAAATACCAAAAGTAACATATGTAAGTGTGCATGCATTTAGGGTGGCCGCTCGTTGCCAAAAATACCAAAAAAATATTGAGATGGTCTTGGGAATACAAATCTAAGCGAACAAAAATTTAAATAAACATATGTAAGCGAAAACTGTACTTACCATCATTCAATAGATTTGATTTGTAGTGCCAGCGCACAGTGGTCAGAATCCCATTTTTCTATCAAGTTTAAAGTCAATCGGTCTTTATTTGGATCAAAATCAATGGGCGCATTCAGCCGATTAGTCCGATTTACGATTTCTGATGATGCTCTGCTGCTACATTCACATCATAAAAAATGCTGTCTCAATTTTGAGGGCTTTTAAGGCCAAAATTTTGCCCAAATGTCCCACTTTTTTGTTTGGGAAACTAAATAAAACGACAGTAGGAAAGGATTTAGAATACTTATAGCTTTATTATGGCAACCTTTTCATCGCCATTAAGGCAGATTTGGAGGACTTGGAGTTGGTTCCATTCGCAAAATCGCTCAAATATGGCCGAAAAGTTCATTGGTAATTCCTATTTATGCGTATATCTATCAAAATTTGTACAAACTGCTTGCCAGGAGGCGACACTAGCAATGTTCAAAAAGTACACTTCCTTATTTAAAAATAGGGCGAAAAAACACCTGCCGTAACAAAATGTAAGCCGTGTTGTGTGCATCTAATTTATTCATTAGCATTTTGTCCAAATCCAAATTGTATGTTGTTACGTTCTACGTTTTGCCTATCGATCAACCGACTCAGTCTCACAACCGATTAGTGATTAACGATAACCACAAAGTGCATGTGGAAACGCTGCGAACAGCGAAACAACAACGAAAAAAAATTGTATAATTAACATTTCTTCACATGGAGCAGCTTCTACTGTAAATTGTCAACGGTGTTAGCCAAGTTTGTAGCACGCTACAAGCGGAACGGCCCGGAAATGCCATTAAAATTCTTAAAAAAGTGTCGCCAATATAATGTGACGTCGAAAAGTTTATTTGTTATAGCAGTGCATCATTTGCTAGGTGAGTGCTACGCCCCCTTCTCCCCCCACCCTCTCGAACAGCAGCAACAATTACTGCTAAGCCTATGAGTCGTCCAGCAAACAATAAAAATAAAACGGCTGCCGATCAAACTTATGGTGCACTTGTTGATTTACAATTAATTGGAAATATTTCTACAAAAATGTTGGTTTTTTATGGCCAACACATGATAAGCTGATGATGATTACCTGTTTTAATTCGATTTCAATTTTCAATTCGACTTGTTGCTCTGTTAGTCGACTTAACATACAAATGTTAATGTTGACACTGTTAAACAGGTGCGGATTGAAGACTGTGAGGGTGGCTATTTTCATTTCCATGGTTTTATTGCGAGCCGATCAATTGGAATGGAACAAAATGGATATTAAAAAATATCTATTGTATGATTTCCGGTATCTATTTGGATCCTTTTAATCATCCAAAGAAGCGAAAAATCATCCAAAGAATATAAAAAATGATAATCATTTGGATGATTTTGCTGCTACGCTGGATGATTAAAAGGTTATTTAAGACATATCCCTACCAAATGGATACCGGAAATCATTTTTCCAAAGATTGGTCGTAAATTTCGATAGTACTGCCTTTTATACGCTTGAAGAGGGTATATTGAAATTGACCAGATGTTTGTAACGCATAAAAGGAAGCATTTCCGACCACATAAGGTATAGATATTCTTGATCAGCATGACGAGCTGAGTTGCCTTGTTTAGCTTTGTCCGACCGTCTGTTTCTATGCTATCTCCTCCGTCAGTTTTAAAGCTATTGCGACCAAAGTCATAAAAGTAGTCTTAGTGAGAAAAAATTGTTTGTTACAGTGGAAAAGTTAAGCCGCTTTTTATACCCTTTACTCGTAGTTGAATAGCTCCCACAATTTTGAAGATATCAAGATCATATATCTAAAATCTCAGAGATTTTCATAAAGATCACATAATAAATGGCATAGCTATAAAGGTTATAAAAATCGCTGCCTACTTATCTGAGCCGTATGCGCTGTTTGCTTACATAATTTTGAAATATTAAAATTCGTGTTAATGCTCTGTTAATTAACATAGGGAGAAGTCATTAAACACTAATTCCGCTGAGTAACTGAGTAAAGTAATATCGAAGTCGGGCAGGGCCGACCTTAGCTTACTCTCTCGGTTTTGGTTTCGCCCCTGAACAAATTGACTTCGCTACTGACAACGAAAAAATCAGCATTCTCGCTGTTAGTTAACATAGGGGCAACCATAAAATCCAACGACAATTTCCGACCATAAAAAATCCAAAAAAACGATTAGAAAAATCTAGAAAATTTACATATTCACGCGTGCCGCTTTGTAGTTGTTATCTGCCGAGCACGTTTTTAACTCTCTTTTCTCCCCCCTCCCTGTTTTTTTTTTCCCCAGACACCTCCAGCACTGTGGACTGCACCATCAGCTCAGAGAGCAAGGGCCAAGAATGCTTGGACAATGTCTGTCAACGTTTGCTCATTCAACAACCCGAATTCTTCGGTCTTCGCTATGTGATCAAAGGCGGCAAGGAAGATGAATTCAAATGGATTGATTTGGAGCGATCGCTGAGTCGTCAACTGGAGAAATATGCGCAGGGCTCCAAGATCTATCTGCGGGTGCGCCATTATGTGAAGACGGGAGTACGACACCTGACGGACGAGGCCACCAGATTCTATTATTTCCTGCAGCTCAAGAGTGACATCTATGAGGGTCGCATTGCATGTGATATTCGGACAGCCATACTCTTGGCCCTGTATTGTCGCCAGGCGGAATATGATAGTTATCAGGGTGATAAGCAGAGCAAGGACTATCTGAAGAAATCGTTGATATTGCCACGCAATATGCAGGGATTGGCCAATGATGATAGCATGCTGGAGGGATTGATAATGGAGGTGTTGCAACAACAAGCGAATCTCGATCACTTGAGTCAGAGTCAGGCGGAGGAAATGTACATACAATGTTGCCAGCAATTGGATGGCTATGGCGAGGAGCGTTTCCAGGCCAAGGATACCTTGGGCAATGATTTGCTCCTCGGGTTGGCCATCAACGGAATGGTGGTGAATGCGGACAATGGTAGACAATACTTCCCGTGGAAGGATTTCCATACGGTGACCATAGATAAGCGAACGATAAAGATTGAGCAAAACAAGTTGGAGGGCGAGGGCAGCATAGTGGGCAGCTTTATATTCTCCGAGGCGGATATGGCGAGATACTTTTGGAAGTTGTGCATAAGTCAGCACAAGTTTTTCAAGCGTTACATAGACACGGCCACTCCCTCCAGCATGGGCAGTGGGGCGGACATGGAGAGTGGCCATAATGACAGTGTGGGCTATGTGGACTATGACTATAACGAGCAGCAGCTGCAGCAGCAGCAACAGCTGCAGCATCAGCAACACCAGCAACAACTGCAACAGCAGCAGCAGCAGCAACATCAGCAACAGCTGCAACAGCAATTAATCTCCTCCAACATTTCCCTGGCCAACAGCCAGAGTCATAGTCAGCTTTTGGGTCAGAGCAGCTCCTGTCTGGACCTGAGTAACAATAATCTGCACTCTTCCAATGGCCTGTTGCATCTCAACAATAACAACAACAACATCAACAGCGGCTCCACCAACGAGGAGCGTGAACGTCTCAAAGCCATGCTGCCCACTTATAGACCAGCTCCAGATTATGAAACTGCCGTCCAGTTGAAATACCGCACACCTTCCGCCGAGCTACACAATATGACGCTGGCCCTGGCCACACCTGGTCATGCCTACTATGCCGGCTCCCAGCCGGATGTCCACAATCCTGGTGTATACAATGAAAACCTGTTTCTGGGCCACTTGACGGCGCATCGCTATCCGGATGTGGCACAACCAGCGGCTGCCTTGCATCATCATCATCATGTCAATCTGTATCAGCAACAACCACAACAGCAGCAGCATGCCACCGCCCAAGCCTACCTGGAGTTATCCCAGCGCATGCATATGATGAGACATAAGGCACCGCCACCCTATCCGGTGAATCGCTTGAGTTCATCGTCCACACCAGACTTGGCAGTGGCCACGCCACGTCCCTTGCAAGGTTATCGCAATTATGTGAGTGGCTCGTCACCAGATCTGGTCTCGAATCGCACGCTACTCAATGGTGGACAATTTGTGGCCGCTTTGGCCGCTGGTGGCGGTGGTGCGGGACCAGGACATGGCGGTAATGTGCCCACCTCATCGGGTGCCACCATGCTGCATCAGTATCCCTACATCGGCCACATGGGACACTCGCAACCGTATTTACCGCCACACGGCACTTTTGAGAATCTGAACATGATTGAGGAGCAGCCGTCCATAATGTCACAGCTGCGTCAGTCGGCCATGAGTCAGGCAGCTGCCGCCGCAGCGGCTGTGGCCAGTCAGAGGTGAGTGGAGTTGTCTTTGTACCCTTTTGCACCTTCCTTGAAATAATCATGTATAATCTCCAATTGCAGCTCCCCCACTTTACCGCCCAGCGGCTATCGCAGTTCAGCACCACCACCAGCCAGCAGTCCACAGCCCCCCACAATTGTTTCGCCACCATCCCAACCGTCCAACACACCAACACCTCTTCAACGTAGCGCCATGAATGGTTCAATTGAGCCCATCTACGAAAATGTGCCACTGCCACAATCTGGTGCATCTGGTGGCAGCAATGGTGCCTCGTCCCATGCTGAAGCAATGCGTCAACGTGCCTCTTCCATACAATCGGCCCCACCTGGTGGTGTTATACCGGTGCCAGCTGCCCGCCATGCACCGCCAAACACCAATACCAACAACGTGGTCACACTCACCGTTAATGCCCAACCGGATGATGAGATTACCCGAAATATTAAGAAATATGGAGCAGATCGTGCGGCCAGCACAGAATTGCAATTCCTAGAGCCGCAGGCTCCACAACGCACCATCCGAGCGGCCAGTGCTGCTCCAGCCATAGGAGCAACGCCTCCACCACGTCAGCATCGCTCCACGGCCAGCCTGAACAAATCCACCACGGTAGATGTGATTTCACCAGCCGGAGACTCGCTACAGCAGCAATTTAGTGCCATGAATCTATCTGCCAATACTTCGGCCTCCACTTCGTCCATGTTCAACTCGACACTCGATACCACCTCATCCTCTGCGGCCAGCAAGGAGGGCAAACGCAAGAAACGTTGGAATTTTTTGGCACGCAGTAAAACGCCGGATAAACAAAAGTCGGCCACATTGGGCAGAGAGAAGGCCACAACGGCGGGTCAACATGCCAGATTGGCGGAGAAGTTGAAGTTGGCACAGGATGATTTGAATTTGCCACAGCCGCATCGCTGGTCCACGGGAGTGAGGAAACCACAGCCCATATCGGGACAATACTCCAAGGATACACTGGTAAGTGCGCGTGAATTTAGCTTAAGTCGTTTATTGAAGCTTTCATTTTCTTGTCCAGTGCCAAATTCTAAATGAGAAACTGCAGGATACACAGCTTTACATGGAGTTTGAGGGTATACCCAAGCGACGTGCTCTAGCCCAATATGATTGTGCACTGCTGGAGGAGAATGAGCCCAAGAATCATGATCCCAACTTTTTGCCCTATGACGATAATCGTGTGCGTCTGACGCCCTCCATGGATAATCGTCATGGCTATGTCAATGCATCTTATATATCGGTAGGAAGGTGTGAAAATGTATGACCATTCGGTTTTAATACGCGTTTTCTCAATACAGGCCACGGTGGGCACTAAGCAGCGTTTCTACATAGTTGCCCAATCTCCTCAAGAGTTGCAGACAATGCGCATCTTTTGGCAATGTGTCTGGGAGGCGGATGTCTATCTGGTGGTACAATTAACAGAGGACATGAGTTATATACCGCTCAGCAGTCAACAGCGCATGGAGTTTGGACAGGTTGGTGGCGTCCTCTACCCTAATCCCAATCATTGCTCAAATTTATACACTCTTTGCAGTTCCAAGTTTATCAGGAATTCTCACAAACCACAGACCGCCGCACCACCAGCAAACTGCGTCTGTATCATGCACCCTCGCGTCGCTATCGTTCCGTCTGGCATTTGCAATACGCCGACTGGGCCGAACAGAACTGTCCGCGGGATGTGAATCATTTTCTTGATTTCCTGGAGGAACTCAATTCGGTGAGATTGGCCTCGACACATGAAGTGCCACCCGGCCATAATACCAATCCGCCTGTGCTTATACACTGCCTGGAGGGTGGCGGACGTTCGGGTGTTACCTTGACTGCAGATTTGTTGCTCTATACGTTGGATCACAATGAGGTGAGTTGATTCTTAATCTTTTTCCCAAATGCAACCTTATTTTTTTTCTTGTTCTAAAAGGATTTGAATATACCGCGAGTGATTGGTCAGCTACGCCACCAGCGGGACAGCATTATTCCATCCTTAGCGCAATATAAATTCATCTACAATCTGCTCATCACCTACCTAAAACGTACGAGATTGATTTAACCAGAGCAATCAATCAAATGGCAAAGTATTTCAACTTTTGATTTTAAGCTTAACTTTAAAAGAACTAACGAACAAGTTTTCTTTTTAACAAACAAACCAACCAACAAAAAACCCTTACTTAAGACTTGCTAACCGACTTCTCTTCCATTTTGAGGCAGCTCACAATATCCTTTAATTGTAATGTAAGTTTTGAATTTATTACCAAAACTTGAAGCGCTATCATTGATCAAGTAACATCATTTTATGTTAATTTTAGTGCTTAGGTTTAAAGCCAAATTATTTATATTATTATATATATATATTATTTGTGTGTGTTTTATTTTAAAACAAACGAATTGATATCCTACGCAAAGTAAAAGCAATAAAAATTTATACAATTTGTAAAAGTAAATTTTGTTTTAAATGGCATTTTGCCTAGGTGAGCGACATGATAAGAATTATAAAGAAATTGTGATTGTTATATATCTAATGAGCACTAATCATCAAAAACAAAACTGATCAAAAATGAAAAACTTTGTCACACGGTAGTAAATCGGGTGAAGAAAGTAGTTCCCTTAGTTGAAACTTGCAGATTTACTCCACACTATAATTAGTATTAAAATAGTAGAAGAGCTAGCGATTTAGCTCTTATTCGGTCCATTGAACTGGTATACCAATTTTCAGGCAAACATCTATACAGTCTGCGCCGAGATCACGCACCAAATCCGAACGCTTACCGAGGCTTATGCCACGGCAGAAGACACAGATTTCAATTGTTTTTGGGTTGAATTAGAATGAGAGTCAGGTCCCCCAGGGGCAGATTTGCCAGACAACACAGAACTTCCAAAAAAGGTATTCCAGATATTGTCTAAGAAAGAACAACGCCAGTTCTAAGGTGTGTGTTGGATGTTCTCTGTCTTCTTGTCACTACCACAGCTACTACAGAAATTTATTTACATACTTTGGCTGCCAGTTAGCTGTCAGTCTATTTAGATTGGGACCGAGAAAACAAAGCTAACTTTCCCTGTGCCGAAGTTTTTATACCTTTGTAAGTGCTCGATAAAATATTTTCAAAAATAATCTTTTTCCCATAACGACCCATTTTTCGACCGATCGTTTGTATAGGAGTTATACGATATAGTCATCCGATTTCGACAAAAATTTGTAGAATTAAAAACAAATACAAAATTTCAGGACGCGACTGCTTTTCAGTCCTATCTATTGTATGGCAGCTTTACCATATAGTTGTTCGATTTTCACCAAATTTGGCAGAATTATAAACGAGAAAGCTGAGCTAACTTCGTCTTTGCCGAAGTTTTTATACCCTTGCAAGTGCTCGCTAAAATTTTTTTAACAAATACTCTTTTTCCCATTTCCGACCGATCGTTCGTATGGGAGCTTTATGATATAGTCATCCGATTTTGCCAAAAATTTGTAAAATTATGTGAAAGCATGTGCAACAAACAAATACAAAATTCCAATTAAAAACAAAAAAGATTTTCTAACTAAGACTGTTTTTCAGACCTATCTTTTGTATGGCAGCTATACCATATAGTTGTCCGATTTTCATCAAACTTTGCAGAATTATACAAAAGCATAGAAAACCTATGAATACCAAGTTTGGAGACGTTTCCATTGTAAAGAAAAAAGTTGTTTTCACTAAAACCAGTTTTCCGACCGATGGTTCCTATGGGAGCTATGAGATATAGTCATCCGATCCGGTCGGCTCCGACATAATAGTAGCGTGCAGCAAAACGAAGACTCTGTGCAAAATTTCAGCTCGATAGCTTAAAAACTGAGAGACTAGTTTGCGAAGAAATAGACTCAGCTCGTCACTCTGATCAAGAATATATATTGGGCAAAAATATAATACCCTTTGCAAGGGTATTAAAATCTAGACATACTTTCACAGTGCATTTTGTTGGGCAGGACGAGTATAGCATATCCTCATACTTAATTCCTTCCTAGCATCACCAAAATCTGAAGTTAAGTTATTCTAGTACCCATTTAAATTGAAATTACTCACGCGTAGACCATCTGATTGTGCATACCCTAGGCAATTCCGATAGCCCCGAGAGGAACCTAAAATATTACCAACCGATGGCTTGATAGATTTAAGTCGAGGGCTGAGAAATGCGGGTTACAGATCTGGCATTTTGGCCTTCACTAGTTTTTCTATTTTATTCTATGTGGTTTACTTTACTTTGTAGTTTTTTATTACAATAGCCAATTTAATTCTCCGTAGAACAGTTGTGGTTTCTATGAGCTTCGCTACCGTCCGACGAAGTTGTTGGCGTATTTCTAAGTACACATCGACTATTTAGTATTTTTTTTATGTTCGCCTACATAAATAATCTATATCTATATATATACACATATATTTATTAATACGCTAAAAAATTTCCATAGGAATGTTTGGCCCCCTTTTAAGCATAGTAAAACAAATTCAATTAACCCAAAATTTGTACCATCGGTTCTTATGAGTATTTAGACCCCACCATTGCAAAAAAAAAGTTAATTGCAATTATTTATTGTTTTATATCGCATTAAAAATTGTACCAATACACCCACGCCTCACACAAATGCGTGAGCAAAGCAACAACAGCAACATGCCGACACTCACTGTGTTCTCTGCTAAGTCGTCGCTTAAGTGGAGAGAGTGGCTCTCAGTGAGGCTCTAACTGTAAAATTTAGAGTGTAAAGAGACAATCGGCGGAGAAAAAACTTCTATGCGTGTTTTGTTTTTGTTTAGATTTACAGTTTCGGTAACATGCTGGTCATACTGAAATCCAACTGACAAGAAAATTTAGAGCGAAGCAAGTGCTGTTGAATGTTAAGTGTTAATATGTTAGATGGTCGAATTTCGACCACTGCACATTGGGCCAGCGAGCCGATTTTTCGACGAAAAGTCAAATTTTTTATAGAAAGTAAACCTATTTTAATAATAAAATTTGAATAGTATATACTTTGACTAAAATGAATCAAAAGAATTTAATTGTTTTGATGCATCCCTGGATTTTTGGCAGCCCTTCAAAGTCATCTGTTTGATTGCATGCGTGCGAATCTAAAAAGAGCGGGAAAGTTTTTGTTTACTTGCGAGCGTTCCAAAACTATTGTGGTTTAAACAATTTTCACTAAAATTATGGAAAAGAAAGACCAAGGTATGTAGAATATTTGTATTAAAAAAGATTTTGTTCATGTTTGTTAATGTGATTTTTGTGTGCGTTTATTTGTGTTGTCCAAAAGTAGAAAAAAGCTAACCTGCTAACCCGTCTGTTGTGGATAATAACTAATTTTGTGCCAAGTTGTACCAAAAAGTAATTATGTGTCATTATAGTTCAAAGTGTATATAAACTAATTTTTAAAATCTTTTTTGCTCCATTTTGCTCCGATGTGTATAAATCCATAATATTGTAACTGTGGTTGAGTTCGCCTATGAGCAACTGCTTGATATCTACATACAAAACAATCGTAGCTCATCTGCCGTTTCGAGTTGGATTTATGATGAACTGAAAGAATTCGACTTAAGCACGGAGAAAAAGGATGAAATCAACACCAAAGTGAGAAGCTTTCTCCTTTACATACAAAAGAAATTGGCAAAATGTAATAGAAGTATGGCCAGATTTAAGACAAAGCATACCGAATGGCTTTTGTCCAATATGGCTATAACAGTAAGTTCATTGTTGTCTTCAAATCCAAAGCCGTCAACATCAAGACCAGTTGGACGCCTAACCATTGAATATGTTAACGCCGGTCCCCGTCAGAAGAGAAAACTGGCATCCGATTTAGCTGTAAATCAGGGTTACAACACATCTCTTCTTGTGCATGCCGCCGCAGTTTCGGACGAAAAATCGAACGAGAAAGATACAGCCCTTGTGTTAAAAAATACATTTCTTACTCCGAGTGACCCCAATAAAGCTAGAAAAATTCTTTTTGCTCAGAAAAATGACTCGGTTCGAATAACGGAGGATGAAGCTTCTGCTTGAAAATTCATTTATTATTAATAAGAGGAAACCTATCTCATATGGGCGGCTAGGGAAGGCGTGGCCAGATCGGTCTGAAACTTAGATATATTTTTATGTGCATCGACACTGTCATATGTACCAAAATTTTAGGAACCTAGCTTTAAAACTTTAATTTTCGTCGAAAAATCGGCTCGCTGGCCCAATGTGCACTGGGCGTACCTAGTTCTTGTCAAATGCTTTCTGGAATAATATCCGAATAATATTTCCAAACAACTATTACTTAATCGAATCCAAATTTAACTTTTAGCGATATTAAATGATGTTTCACTAAGTATAAACTTCATAAGTTCATATTCATTTCTGCTGGTCGTTTGTCTACTTTTATGAATATATGATCGGACGGCATCTGCTTCAACGAAGAGGTAAACAGTTTAATTCTTGCATTATAAAGTGCTGCCTAAAGTCCATTCTATTGCACCGAACGGCCGAATGTGACCATAGTAATTTTTCCTGGTATATCGTTTCAAAAAATAACGATCATAATGGAATAAGCCTAATAGGCTTATCACACTTAGCACATCTAACATCCCACATGCACATATATCCCACATAAAATGCTTAATAACTTTTTACTATGCCAACATTAATGAGCTTTTGTTTTGTCAAATTATTAAGTGGGGCAGTGTTTTATACAGTGTTCGGAGTTGCTCACTGCGAGCCGAGCTCTCTGCGTCTTTTCGGCTCACGCTCAAAGCCGAGAGACGCTGTGCAAGAACCGGGAGCACTGAGCGACTCACAGCTCGTTAGCCACAGCTTTTGGTTTCTGCTCCCAAACTGTGTTGATGGCTCACGGCTCTCGTCTTAGAGCTATGAGCAAAACCTGGCTCTCGAGAGTTGCCAGCAAAGATCAATTCCGAACCCTGGTCTTATGCTACAAATATCACAAATTTCGGTCAGGCAACGTGTTATGACTCATGATGTTGGATGTTAGATGTGCTCAGTGTAAATAGCCTAATAGCAAATGTATTTTATATTCAGCTGCATAGAGACGTTTGAAGACAATTCGCTAATGCAAAAGATAACCATTATTATTAATCTCAAATTCAAAATCCACCTTGAACCCCGCTCCTTTCCAAATTCCCTTTCACTTCGAAAAACAGTTTTGGTTTTTTGTTTTTAAAATTTTTTTTATTACATTTAAATTGTTTTTGAAGCCATTAAAAAAAGCAAGAAAAAAAGAGTTTGTCTTAACTTAAACATAGAAAGAGCAGCACGTATAAACATTTAGTATTGAAATTTTTTTTGTTATGTTTGTAATTTAAATTTCAGCAAAACACAATTTGATTTTTTGCATACAAATTAAACTAAGTTGGGCTGCGCTTTGTTCGGGTTTTGTATATAGGCATGTATGTGTATATATATTTATTAATATTAGAGATTTTTTGTATATAGGTAGTATGCTTGTATACATATATATATGTAAATCTATGTATATAACAGGCTTTTATACACACACAAAAATATTGGAGTCCTTTTACGTGTGAGAAATATGTTTACAAAAAATTATTCTTCCTCTTGTGTATTTTTTCTTTTCATTTCAAGTTCAAGTCTCAGGTTTTGTTTGTTTAGGTCTTATTTCTGTTTGATTTGATTTAATTGTACTTTTTCTTTTTGAAATTTTCGTGGGCTAGTCTAGGTGTCTTTTGTTATTGCATTTGTCTTTAATTCAAGGGGAGGGGGCAGGGCGGGTTGGAAATAAATACAAAGTTGGGAAAAATATTCGAAAGATTCATCTGGGCTTAAGAACTAAATATTTGGAATTGGAGCGAAGGTATGTTGTGTATATAATATATATATGTATAGATAGTTACAACTAAGAGTTCTTAAAAAGGTATACATAAATGGAATTACTTTGTTGCTGCTAAATTTTGTAGTTTGCTTTGTTTTTAAATGCCGACGAAAAGTCTTCAAAAGATTCTTTTTTTTTTGTTAGTTTTTGATTGCTTCATGATTTTTGGGGTCTGCTGCTTGGCGTCTGCCTGCAGACATTATTAGTTTATGCAAGAGAAAAGGCAACAACTGTGGGGGGAGATGGGGGAACGAAAATGTTTACAAAGAATTTTTGCTAAATTAAAATTATTTTGTAAGCCACTTAAAGACATATAGAGAGATATAGAAAGACAGTTTGTAAAACTAATATTTAAGACACTTAAAATCTAAGAATACATGACGACGACGACGACGATAATGGGATTTCGCGATATATGGGACATTTTGTTTGCTTTGATGCCAAGGATGGGCAGGGCAACGCCTGTGTTTAGGCATGGATGTGTATATGTGTGTGATTGTTTTTGTTGGTGAATTGGAAACCACAACCATTAACAAATTTTGGCATCTATATATGCTGGAAAATAGAAGAGATTTGGTTCGTTATAAAACAAAAGACAAATTGAAGTGCAGGGAAATACTCACAACTAATTAAATTAACATTTAGTAGTTAAAAAACAGCACAGTTTGATTTCTTTTTATTGATTCATGGGTGGCATGGGGCATATGGTACACTTGGTGCTATCCATAAAGTTTGGCGGGCCACCTGTTTGAAATAAAAGGATAGAACCAAAATTAATTACAGTGGCACAAAATGGTGAAAAAGTTTATTATTAAATTAGGCTAGATTGTGGGTTTGCAAAAAAAAGGAAGGTCTATTTCTTTCTCTCGTTTGTGCTCTATATGGAATTAACAAAGGGGTAAACCATATCGCGTTTTTTGGTTGCTTAATAAATTCAAAATCTTCGAAATTTCTACCGTTTGATTTTCCATACAATCAAGTTATCTAAGTTTGATCTCTATGGGCGGAGTACTAACTTCTTGTCTATAGAGGCGGGAGATAAGTATCTTTGGCAGGGATGCAAACCGGTTCTGAATCGAACCGCTTACTCCAGCTGGCGAACCGAACCGGCTTCCTTTCCGAAGTGCTGAACCGTATCAAAAAACCCCAAAGAAAAACGGTTCGGTTCGGTTCAGTTTTCTGACGAGTTATATGACGTGTATTGCCAACCTGAAGCCGTCGATACTTATGAATTTGGGAAGATAATTTTTATACAAAAAGTTCGTTCGAAAAATTCATCGATGGCGACACAAATTTTACAACATGTAATCCTGTTAGTCTTCTGCAATTGCCTGCCAATCTCTTACTCACAGGTAAATGTGATCAGTCTGTATTCTTTTCTTGAAAGTTGATAATTGATTCTGATTTCTTTACCTTAATTCAATCTAAGCCAGTTTTTTTTCATATAATATAATAAATAGGGTGTGTACATAGTCTTTTCTAGACGACATTCACTGATTTCGAAGGGCATTCCTTTAGGAACTTATAGACGAATCATGCATATCCGACAAAAAAAAAAGTTTTGGACATTCTTCTAAGAATTTTAAAGATATTTAAACGGTTCAATTCAATTCGCAAAGTGTGCGAAAAGTCATATTACAACAGAAATCATCATATTTCATAAAGTGCCTTTGTGAACCACTAAATAATCTCAAATTTTATCCAAAAATCCTGTAGTGAACCGAACCGGCGGATCAGAAACTGTGTGAAATACTCAACCGAACCAGTACTTATTTTTGAGATATTTCAAAAATATCTATATCGATATTTTTGACGATATTGAAAAAGTATCATTTCGATATTAATATTTTAGGGCAAAAAATATCGATAGTATCGATATTTTCGATATTTTCACAAAATGAGTCTAAATGGCTAAGTGTCTTTACTATAAGCTGGTCTATTGAGGTAATTAAGATGTCATTTGACGCATAATAGGACGTACATTTTTACAAAATAGATTAATTGTATTTTTATAAGTTTAACAAAAGATTTGTATTTTATTTCATTTATAACAAAAGAAGTTTTGGAATCTTATTCATGATACATTCTGATGGCATTGAGGGAAGACGCTTAACTTAAAAAGTAAACATATTTTTATGTTTTAAAACATTTTTTTGCTCGCCAAAAAACCACAAGAAACTGTTGAATGCAGCAGTGTGACCGAACGCTGGAAGCAAAATATCGCCGAAAAAAATCGCCATAAAATATTCGATATGCGATATATCGCCTCATAAAAATATTCGATATTTCGATATTATTTCCGGCATCCCTAGTTTGCATCCCTGATCTTGTGATGTTGCTACCTGATGCCTCTAGTTTTGCAATTTATTGGTCCCGTTAATATAAATTCAAGTCTCGGTGTATTTTTATAATTTATTTAAATAAAAGTTTTCAACTATTTTCATTCAAAAATATGCCAAATTGTGCTGAAGAAAATAAGTAAGTGTCTTATTTTCAAGTGGTTAAAGTGCTTTAAAACAATTCTCCAGGAGGTTCGATCCGGGGGTTCGAACCCATTGTAAAATCTAAGGTTCGGTTCCGGACCGGTTTGCAGCCTTGCTTTAAAGGCTACAGTCGATAACATTTGTAGACGACTCAGCAAATTAAGCATGAAAAGCAACTGAAAGCATTTTGAAACATTTTGCAAGTTCACGTCAGAAAATGAAAGAACGAGACCTGAGCTAGATCAAGTGTATTTTACAAATACGAAAACATGAAGTAAGGCAACGAATGTTTCAGCTTTAGTTTGCCCAATTTCACATAACTGTATTAGCCTGCGAAAAATTGATTCTAAACAAGTGAGAAAGTCCGTCAAGCTTTGTTATATCATAATCTGCGCCTACTTCCCAAAGTATGTATAGGGTTGGCCATACTTGACGAACCCATCTGGCAACACTGTAGCTTTTGACAGCGATGCCAGATCGACTAATTACATACAAACAAGTTAATATCACACATTGTGTTAAGGTGTGTGAAATGCTGGACATATTGATGACTGCTTAATAAGTCCAGAACATTAAAAATGGGAGTGTTCTAGAAATCTGTAGATATTTTCTAATAAAAGTTTGGACGTTAAACTTAACTAGGAGGCCTTTGTTTGAAAAGTGACAAGTATAACGTCGGCTACTAGATTTAAGGAAAGGCAAACCGTTTCAGTTAAATCTAATTTAGCAGTCGGTTTCAAATCTCTTAACTTTTGTCATCTAATCTAATTGCCTAGCATTTTGGAGACACTTCACATACAATGGCAAATAGTTTTAATTCGAAACAAAACCGTTTATACGAAAAACTCTAGAGATTTCTAGGACACCCCCGAATACACTTGATCCAGGCTAGAAGTGAATGTACGCTTATTCCTAATGGGCCTAATAAACAGGTTAACCGATTTATACGAAATTTTTATTGTGTAATCATGTGTCATATTTGTAAAAACGGTCTAAAACTGGTTCAGAGACATGTCTCAGAAGTTAATTAGGCTTCGAGTTTGAAATTTGGTTTAAAGGTTTGTAATATGGAGTTGGATATTAAACTATAAGTGGAACCGGTTCTATGTCAAAGGATTTCTTTAAGTTATAATCTTGAAATTTGGAATATTTTGGTAAAAAAATTTGGCCGTGAGTGGTTGTGTGTCTACTAGCATTAGCACCATATAAAACTCGGTTCGAACAAGTTTGGTCGATCTTAAATGTTGGAACTTCAAAATAAACGCTCTCAAAGGAATCATATTCTCATAATGCAAAGGACCCGGGCGACCCCGGGTATTCCGCTGGTAATGAAGTAATGGTCAAACGGCTCTTGAGGACCGACTTCTAATCTTCTATGTGTCAGATAAACCTTTAGTTTACTCTGTCATTAGTAAGCTTTAGAAGCAATTCACCTAATGTTGGATCTATTGACCTGATGAACTCTGATAAACCAAAAAATTTAGAAATTCTAAAAACTAGAAAACATATTTTGAATTGTCTTTCTCTTCAAAATCAGATAAACTTGGTGTATCAATTTAAAATTCGCGACCACAATAATCTGCATTGCCTATTGTTGGATGAGTTATCATATGGTGATTTCAGTTGGCTGCTTTCTTTAGATATCCTCAGACTTCAGATCAGTCTCTGCTTTAGCTTACCATGCATGTGATTTAGATGCCTATTTCCGGCATTGCTATGATGATGATTATATAGACTGGCCATTGGTGGCACATTATAAGGCGGCGGCGGTGGTGGAGGCATGGCCAAAGATTGTTGTTGCTGTTGACTGCGCATAAGCAAGTAAGATGCTGGCGGTGCAGAGAGCTGTATAGTTGGTGGTGGTGGTGTGGGTGTGCTTGGTGGTGTGTTTGTGCTCTGACATGGACTGTTCAGATTGCGTGTTACCGCATTATTGGAAATTTGCTGCAAGAGACGGCAATCGGCCGCAGTGTAAACTGGTGGCGATGGTTCGTGTGGTGTTTGTTGCTGCTGTTGGTATTGTAAGTGGTGTTGCTGATGGTGCTGCTGCTGCTGCTGATGGGCATAGGAGCCATGTCCACTGTCGCACGACGAAACGGAACCTGTTGGTGTGTTTTTGGTTGTTGTTTTTTGTGGGGTTTTTTGAAAGAAAGAGTAAAGTAGCAAAATAGAGAAAGTGATTTGGGTGTGTGTGTGTGTGAGCGAGAGTGTTGGGGACGCTTCAAAATAAGTTTTTAGATTGAATAATTGCTTGCGAATTTATTTTTAAAGTTACTATCTTTTTTTCCCTTCTGTGTTAGTTATAAGCGAGGGCATAAAATCTGGAAATCAAAATCAGTTGCTTACTTTTTAGTGAAATATTGTAATCAGTTGTCTCCTTTACCCACTTTATAGCCCAGTTGTTAAGTTTCAGCTCTGAGGTCGGCAGTTTGAGCAGAGAAGTCGGCTGAATATAGTTGCGATTAAGCAGAGAAAAGCTCTTAATGTCTTGAGCAAGCTCAAACAGTAAGCTTTAAAGCTCTTTTTGCAGCCCTGGCAGCGCCCCTAATACAACGAATGAGGCATGATAAGGCTCACAGTGCTCTAATAGCTCAGTCCATGATATAACAAATAAGGTACGGCTTACATATTTTGTTCAAGTACTGAGCTTTTGCTCGATGTACCTCCCGCTTCAAGAGTACGCGAAACACTGAAGGTTTTAAGTACTTTGCTGCGAGCGCCGTACCTTTGTTGTTATATCATGGCTCAGACCGTAAAACGTTAAGTGTGTGGCGGACTCCTGTTGCAAAAGCAAAAGCTCAGTCTGTAATAAACGCTGATTAGCATAGCTAAAAGCTCTCTGACCATTCTCTGTATAAGTAAAAAATTATTATGTCAGTTGCCAATGGCAACTTTTCTGCTCACATTGCCGACCTCAAAAAAAGGATTCCGAAAAAGGGGCAAAACTCAGAGTTTTAGTCGGTTCTTGTAAATATTATATTGGTAAAAAAACTGCGCTCCATATTCTATTTCCAATTTCGCAATCATTCCTGTCACTTATTTTGTAGCATTTTGAGGTGTTTATGTGTGTGTTTTGCGTGTGTGTGTGTGTAACCATCAATCCCAAAAATAATAAATATCAAAAGCCAAACCAGCCAACCCAATCACCAAAATAATCATCCAATGCAAGCCAGGAGCAGTTTCTAAAGCGCAACTAACAAGGTCTCTAAATGGGGCATCTAAAGTTAAGCTACACTTATGAAGTACTACAAATGGTTGATTTCTAGTCAATTTTTCGATTTTTAGTAGCAGCACAAAGCGTTTTGGTTAAATACTAAATTGATGTTAAAGTATTGTTCACTCACCGGAAGTCACGGATTTGCGCAAGGGTAAATCACGAAATGTAGTCACACTACTACTTTCCAGAGAGAGGTCTACCGAGGGTAGGGGCGGCGGTGGTGCGGGCGTATCCGAGTGGGATCGTTCATGAATGGCCCGTGTGGGCATTATGTTGCCTAAACAAAAAAACACAAGGAAAGAGATATAAATGTAAACAAATTTCGCATAAGTCCCCTCAGAGTTTTTAATCACTTCTCAAATCTACCTATGCTCGTTTTAATCTCTGGTTTTTTTTTGTGCTTAAGCTCCTGTTTAGTTAACCATTTTTATACTTTCTTTAATTGTCTTATGCAAAAATATGCGAATGCTGTGCCATAAATAGTCTGTATAGTGTAGAAAAATTCGGTTTATATTTAAGAAAGAGACTTAAATTGACAACTCTATTTTGATTCCTTAATTGTTTGTGGAAGCTTTGAGTGAATTGAATGTTTATTCAAAAGGCCTCGATCTCACTAAGACCAACACGCTGTATTATACTCTTAGGGATCTGCTTTAAGGATGCAAGAAATAATATTGATGTATCTAAATACCGATAAATCATTATCGAGTACTTCAGTGTTTCAGCTTTTCAAACACTTTATATAGTAAGATGCTCAATTCGAAAAGCATATTTATGTACGATCAATTTTCAATTATAATATTTATACTCTGTACCGTAGGTAGATAGAGTATTATAAGTTTGTGCAAAAGTATGTAACATCCAGAAGGAAGCATCTCCGACCCCATAAAGTATATATATTCTTGATCAGCATCAACAGCCGAGTCGATATAGCCATGTCCGTCTGTCTGTCCGTATGAACCACAGATCTCAGAGATGGTAAGAGATAGAGGTTTGACGTGTATGGGACATATGCTTCTTATGTCTGCAGGCAGATCAAGTTTATTTTCAATTTTGGCCACGCCCCCTCCCGCCCCCGCAATTTAGAAAAAACGTCATAACTCCCACAGTTTTGAAGATAGATGGCTTGTTCCTTCTGGACATATTTAGTTATTGGAATAACTTATCGATCCGCCAAAGGAATGAAGAAGATCGGATGAACGGTTTTTGAGTTATGATCAAAAGACAAAATTTCTTGGTACAGAGTATGTTATAGTCGGGCTTGACCGACTTTCTTTCTTGTTTTTTTTTAGATAAACATGGCTGCTGTTAAGGTTCTTCAAATTATCAAAATTTTCCTAATTTTATACATAAAGACATATTTTCTTTTTAAGCTAGGTACGGAGACGCTATAAATTTTTTCGCAGCGAGAATTGTTTCATAATTCTCAGAGCGGCCTCTGAGACTGTAGGGTGAACAGAAATCAGCCAAATGTCACTGAATCTGAAACGGTCACCCTGTGCTAATCAACTGTTGTTTGTTTACAAAACGAAGCGCGCTTAAGAAAATTTAATCATTCTGTGAATATGTAAACTGGTAGACTCTTTGATGAATGAAGACGCTCTGTGGAATGTCATGGTTGTTTTTATGGGGTAATTTTGGGTGGCGCTGAAGGAAGAGGAGCATTTATGGAGGGTGCAAATTGCACCGAAATGATTTTTGTTACTCAAATCCCATAAAATGAGTTGCGATTTGACCGCTTCGATTGGAGCCACATGTTCGTCCTCCGTAGAGTTCTAATAATGCCTTTTGTGTTGATTTTATTTGTTTTTGTTGCTTCCATTTTTTTTCTCGTAGGTACCTCTGACAATTATCAAACATGTTTGATAATTTCTTTGACCCCCTGCGAGAATTTATCAGCAGTTTGGCCAAAAAACGAGTTGGCAGGCCATGCTCGTTCTCAGAGCGCATTTGTGGTGTCTCCGTACCCGCTCTGAGAATGTGCTCTGTGAATTTTCTGCAGCGCATTCTCTGAGCTATGTAATTAGATGGGCTCCGAGAAAATTCTCAGCTTCTCCGTACCTAGCTTGAGCATTAATATGATTTTATCCCAATATATATTCACATTCCTTAAGTTTTGCAAGGCTTTAAACTCCTCTTAAACCGAGCCCCTAACTTCCTTAACCTGGTCTCAAACCGGAACCCCTCTTCTTGGAATAGGTTCGATTCAAAGAATTAATAAAGTCAGTTTTTTTAGAACTTATAAAACTATCACAACTTTACAGGACTGAATCGGAGGATTGTTCATTAAAATTCGACATCGAAGAGCAAAATATTAATAAGTCAAGATACGAAATTGTAAAACATATCCATATATTTATGTACAGGAGACTTACTTTCCAAGCCATGTCTGTCTTTCTGTCTGTCTGTATAAACAAACAGATCTGGGAGATGGTACAAGCTAGAGCTTCGATATGTATGGGACAAAATCGTATTAAGCCTGCAGGCAGATCAAGTTTATTTTACATTTTTTGAACTTTTGAAGTTACAAGTTTAAACAGAAATGCCAAAAGGTCATTATTGTTCAGGGATCGCTTTTACTTCTACCGAATCTTAACCCTTCAAGCCCGATCAAAAAGTCTAACATTCAGAAATAACCTTAAATCTGTTCGAAAAACTATTTTTATACCCTGTTCCCATTGAAAATGGGAAAAGGGGGATCATAAGTTGTGCGAATGTATGTAACAGGGAGAAGGAAAATTTTCCGACCCCATAAAGTATATATATTCTTGATCAGCATGAACAGCCGAGTCGATATAGCCATGTCCGTCTGTCCGTCTGTCTGTCTGTATGAACGCGTCGATCTCAGAGACTATAAGAGATAGAGCCACAAATTTTTGCACGAAGGTAGATTTATGCTGTACGCAGATCAAGTTTGTTTCAGATTTGAAAAATTCCACCCCGTCCCACTTTTATCCCCAAAAAACCAAGACCTCCTCTATAAATCCAAGACCTAAAAAGCCGTCAGATCCACAATTTTCAAGTTAGAGCCTCGTGGTTTAGTATACATCAAGCTAGGCTCAATATCTATCTATTCTGAAAAGTACAATCAGATCGGACCAAAAACACCGGAGTTATAAGCGAAACAGTTGAGCTGATAAAAGCAGCCCCTAGTTGTTGATCAGGACTAGAAAAGTATTGCCTACATTTAGGATGACATCTTCAAAAATTCAAAAACAAATAAATGAAAATAAATGAACAGGGTATTTTGTGGTCGGGAAGCTCGACTGCAGCGCCCTTACTTGTTTTGTTTACTTTTGTTGGTGAGGAGGTTAAAAAACGATATACCTATTTGGTTCCGAGCACATTATATATTATTAGTACTGGTTTTTAGAATTAATAAGCCACAACAACAGGATTATAACTCTGAAAGGAGTCATCCGCGGGCACTGCAGCATTGGTCATAAGGCCATTAGGATGCGAGTGACCCGCCATGACTTCTATTGAAGTTGTGCGTATAAGGAGAAAATAAAAAGTATCTAACACTTTCGAACATTCTTTAAAGACATGGGCAATAAGCCCAAGAAGACCTGGCTCTGTTTGGATTTTGTGTCCTCGAAATTGTTCACATAGAGCGATTGCGCTGGACCTGACCGTCAATATCCACTTACCTCCCTCTACTCTGCTCACCCACAATTCCCTCATATTAGGCATCATATTGAGCCAAATGGCCTCCGGGGGCTCCTATTCAACTTAACATAAGCCCGAGGTTTTTGTTTAAACTAACTCTATTTGGTCTAGCGACATATTACATAGAAAGTCTTTTCATACTTTATAAAATGTCAAAGCCTACCTTCGAACTTTTACTCCAATTTTTGTGTGACAAGAGAACGTAAAGGAAATTCGAAATGCACTCCAATCGATTCCAAAGATGGAATGTTAACTGATGACATTTAGGAGGACGGTGGAAAATTGCAGAATTTTGATTTTTATTCGTTTTTTTTTTTATTAGTGTTCTAAACTTTTTATCACCATTGATTTGGCAACTTATTTTAGATTGAGTATGCGCTTAAAATGGTCGGCAGCTACATACATCCAGCATCTATAAGGCCATATGTTCGGAACATGATTCGAAATTCCGAAAAACTATACGTCTTAAAACTCTTCTGTGAACTAAGCCAACCCGAACCGTTTTGATTTGTGGTTTTTGATTCGGTTCAGCAGTTCCGTAGGGATGCCGGTTTGGTTAATAAGCTGGAGTTAGCAGCTCGGTTCTTTTTTTTCGTAACTTGACTATCGTTCATCCAATCTTTACCAACTCTTTGGCGAAAATATGTCTACTGCTGAGTACTAAATATGTCTAGAGGGCAGTGATCTGCCCGCAAGTCTACTTAGATTATGTCTCATCTAAGCCGATCTCTGAAATCTGTTTGTTCCTTTGGTACAGAGTATAAAAATTTTGGCTTCAATGGCTTCAATTTTGTCTGTAAACTAGCGATATGTTGTACAACTTGATTCAGCGGTTAAGTTACGAATTCATAAATAGTCCCGATGACTCCTCACCTGTCTCATTCGAAAGTCTTGTACCATTCGGACTATTTTGCTTGTTTAAAATTGAATTATAGGCTCTTAAATATAAGTAGCAAGAACTACACCAAACTACGCATTAAGAACCTTTCCCGTTTCTATAGTCAGTAGACTTTGGCCATATGACAGCAGGTCAACAGTTGCCTGCTTGAGAATGCCGAGCCATTGAATTAGTCCAAAATTTGGCAACAAAGACAAGTGCTGTGCTGCAGTCGCTTTGTGTTTGTCATTTCTAATTTCAATTACTGCGTTGGTAAATTGTCAATTTTGAGTTAAGTTGTCTGTTTTCTTAGCAAATCCAACCATTTATTTGACGAATTGTGAGTCAACCATGAATCAACTCATTAATCAAGCTTAAATTTTGGAAAAAAATGCAGCTTACATCTAATTACGGAAATCTATTATTATTTAAGTCTAATCCTTAGTCTAGCCGTATCCATTTTCCCTTCTTAATCTTACCTCCTGAGGCCAGACGTCGATGCGAACAGGGACTAGGACTTGGTGTGCATTGTGAGCTGGCCAGTCCCGCGTTGGTGGGTGCTGCCACAGCTCCAGCCGTTCCGGCCACTGGTGTGCTAAAACCATGAGCTGCATGCATATGATGCAATGGCTGTATCACACCCGGCAATGCAGAATTATGACGCGGCACAAACGGCTGGTGAGGTCGTACTTTTGAAGATTCGGACAGCGATAGCATTTTCTTAACCGCCTGCGGTGAGGCGGTACCAAATTTGGGACCGTTATTTTGCAATTGACGCCGCTGATTATCGCTGGTGGAGCTGGTGGAACTCGTCGTCGATAGCGTGGGTGAGCTGGGGTGACGTTTGCGCAGTGAAAGTGATGAATTGGGCGCCGAGCTCGAGGAGGTGTGCGAATAGATGCTCAATTGATCGCCAGCATTGAGACTATGGCCACCAGCACCGCTAATACTGCCAGCTGCTGCCGTAGAACTGCTGCCACCTCCACTGCGATGTGAGGTATTGCCATGTGAGATACTACCCGAATAGGTGGAGCCATGGGCGGGCTCACATTCGAGGGAAAGTTTGTGCAAAAGATCCTCATCGCTTAGGATCTTCAGACTATTCAAATAGGCCTTGACGCGACGCACCATTTGAGCCTCTTCAAACATTTTCTTGGGATTTGGCGCCGCTGTGGATTTCTTGCGTCGCTTAATGGTGGCCTGACCCGCATTCGCTGCTATGACAGTCCCAGCCGCGGCATTACTTTGTGACGCAGACATTTGATTCAAGGAGAATAAAGCATTTGAGGGTGATTGACCTTTCAGCTCCAAAATGGCCAACAAATCGTAGGGCGAACTGCACATGTGTGTAAGCAGGCGTACTTCTTTGGACAGCATTCTCAGTTTTTCGAAATTTATCAAGCCATCAATGCGCGTATCATTCCCCAAATGGATAAAAGTCAAGTCCTTCTTAACTATGGGATAAAACGGTATGATGGGATGTTGGGCCAACAACTCAGCCGACACAAGCTGGCGATATTTACTCATGTTGCGCGACGGATCCATTAAGTCCTGCAGATCGTTGAACAAACGTTGATATTTCGAGGGCAATTTCTCCCAGGTCAGACGCAGGCGTGAGACCGCCGCATGTCCCAGACCCGAAATGATGGCAAACATGGAATTGAAGTTTCGACATTCCTTACAGTGGCGGGCGATCTTAATGAATTGCTTGACAATCTTCATGCGTCGCACGATATTGTGTTCACCACAGATCTCACTGACCACCCAGAACATTTCCCGGTTGACCAGCTCCGAAAATTTACTCAGCATGGGCACACCGTACTTGGAATGCAGCTCGAACAGTTCATCAATATATTCCGTAGACTCGATTTGACGGAAATTGGCAAAATCCTGCAGTGTCAACTGTATGGCCAACTCATAGGCATTTAGTTGCAGAAAGTGTACACCAGACTCGCGCACCAGTTCCAGGGCCAACTCATCGGGCACCAAGGGCTCGGTGCTGTCATTCAGTTTTAGATAATAACGCGCAGCAAAACTAATTCTTTCGGCCAGATTTTGCAATTGATCGGGCAGGCGACGCTGCTTAACCATACCACCCTCCCCCACGCTCACCTCGCATAGAGAGAAATTGGAGCTGGGATCGTGTATGCCAAACTCCTGGAGCGTCAGCATGACCACCTCATGGGCGGTGGTCTCTTTGTAGATTAAAACATATTTACACGTCTGATCGGCCTTGTAGACTTTCAGCACATGCTCGGGATAGTCGGGCAAGAGATGGGACTGTGTGGAGGTGGTGGTTAAAGTGGAAGCAGCCGAAGGGCGATGTAAGTGAGCACCCAAATAGTTGACTTGCAGCATGGTGGCTGCTCCTTCATTGGCATCGTAGGTGAGGCTAGTTAAATCTGGATTGGACTGTGACTGATAGAGGCGACCGCCGGTTAGGGCTGCGGGGCAGCCATTGGCAGTGGATTGAGTGCTGCTGCTACTACCCGAACTGTGGTTAGATCCTTTCGTTTTGCTTGGTTCATTGAGTAGGGTATCGGAGGAATCATTTAGGCTACCCACATGGTGTTGTTTATTCAGTAGATTCATTTTGGCCAAGGCCTTTTGTAGTCTTCTCTTGGGACCCAGGGTCATGAAGCCACCTTTGCTGTCCTGGTGTTGTTGCTGATCTCCTGCATTGGCCTGCAATTTCTTGGCTGAATTTGTGTTGACACTTTGTAGCAGTTGTTGCATAAAATTTGAGGCCATACTCCCACCTCCTCCTCCTCCGCCGCTTACGGGTGGCGTCTGTGGTGCCGCACAGTCCGGTTGATCTGTCAGCAGCATATCCACTGAACTTAATCTAACCATATGGGCACGATTACTGGCACTGGTTAGTTCATCTGTGGTGCTATCCGAGCGTCCATGTAACTTGGCTATATCATTGGCACAGATGCGACGCGGACTTCTTAGACATTTAAAACTGCCGCTGCCTGCAGCTATACCAGCCGTTGCTGCTGCTCCTCCGCCACTGCCATGCTCGAGTGCCTGCATGATCTCCTTGAAGCCCAGTAAATTACTTTTCACATTAATGCTCAAGTGCGTGGTGCCAGTGAGTATCTCCAAGGCTCTTTTACTGGTGACATGATCCAGCGATTGTCCATTTACCTCATGTATTTGATCTCCTCTCTTGAGGCCCACATCCTGCGCCTTGGAGCCCGCCTCCACATGTGATATATAAATGCCCACACTAGCATTGCCCGTAGCCGCGGCCACGCCTCGTAGCTCATAGCCGCCTATTATTTGGAAATTCAGTGCCTCATCTCTCGAGGATCGTGTCAGTGTGCAGCTGCGCATGCGCGCCTTGGCCGCACAGGCTATATGCAGCAACCGCAGCTGACTCAATAGCTTCTTACGTTCCAGTCCCGCCTCAAATATCTCCAGAAACTCCATCATTTCATGATCTGCCTCAAAATCGGTGAAATGATTATTCACCCAGAGCAAAACGACTCGTGTCACCCGATCCCTCAGCTCCTGTGTCTTGTGCGTGTCCATTTGCTCCAGATCGAACCAATTGAGCAATTTAGTGGTCACCTCTTGGGGATTGTGTATGAAAATGCGATGAGTTAGTAGGAAATCCTCCACATAAGTGGGATCTGTCATTGAATTCTCCTCCACCAGTTGCTGCAACAGTCTCTCTGGTGTGCCCCTTATCACCACATGTCCTCGTTTCGTATTCAACGAATTGGCATTTAAACCACCAGCTCCACCAGAACTCTCCACGGCACCACTTCCTCCAATCGAACGCAATTCCGTCACCATGACCACACGACCCTGCTCATCTTCATGTCGTCGCGTATTCTCCTCACCCTGATGCTGTATTCTATAATAATCCGTTTGGGTTATGCACACAAATTGACAGTCATCGCATTTGGTACGCATCACACCACGATGATAGAGCTTATCCATGGTGGGTAGTATGCCAAAAGAGTCACCCATTTGTAGTTCTTCGCGTGTGCCATTGGCATGTTCGATTTCCACAGCTCCATTGATTAGCACCGACCAGGAGTCCAATTCTTCACCATCGGACATGACCACAGTGCCGGCTTTGTCGACCACAGCGAACACCATGACCGAGCAGAGAGCACGTCGCACCGCTAGCGTTATATTTGTGAATGCCTTGAGGCCTTGTGTGAACTCTAGCAGAATTTCCACATCATCTTCGCTACGCTCGGAGGGATCCTTTTCCAGGCAATCGCGAACTGCATCACGCACATTGAGACTCTGCGGAAAGAAATATTTATTAATAATTTATTTGGAGTTTTAGATGCATGGGCAGCAGGTTAATGTTCATGTCCCAACATGGGATGAAATATGCTTATAAACCAGTAAATGCCTAATCCTTCAATTGGCTTCTGGTATTTAAATGTACTAAAAGCAAACCTATGCCAAACTGACTCTTTGGAGCACTGCAGCCTTGCAGAAGGGCAAACAAGATGGTAAATGCAAAAATTCCTATCCACCCCAATTCCCTGGAATGCGACATTCCTGGACTAACGTTTCAATATTTCATACCTTTCTTATCTCCCCCCCTTTTTCACAATGCCAAAAACCTCAATTCCTTACTTGAACAATGAAAACCGTTGTTAAATATGGTTTGAAATGGATTTTTTGTTTTGTGATATCACCATAACTCACATCCATGCTCTCGGCTAGATCCTCCTCATCGGAATCCACAACTGATTCAACCAGGCCGGAGAGATCAATCTCTTCGGCCTCCAGCGATGAACCATAAACGGAGGCCATTGTATCGCTACCGCTGTATGCTGAGCTTGTATCACTTGAATGTGAACCACGATTGCATTTTTGATGCAATTCCGGTCGATTGATTGTTGTACCCCCGCCGCCGTTGCCGGTGCCAGTTCCCGAGCTGACAGTGGCTGTTTTATTGGGTGGATACTATGACAGAAAATTGAGAAAAAGAATTGTTAATTGGCATACAATGGCAGTAAAAGTAAATGCATACTTACATTATATCTGATATGATAGAGATCCATTAGGCGCTGCTACGGCATGCCAGCCCTCAAGATGATATGTGGTATGTATATGGTGGTGGTGTGTGTGTGTGTGTGTGTGTGTGTGCGAGTGTGTGGATAAGTGCTGAACTTTAGACCTGGACGAGGTCGTACAGAACTGAAAGTAAAAGAAAGTTATGAGTAAAACGTTATGTTAAAGTTGGGATTATTATAGTTATAGTCAGGGCTGCAAACCCAAAAAATTTCGTGGATCTCCGGCTCCCTGGTTAGAACCAAAATTTACCAATGGTTCAGGTTCAGAATTTTGAGGTTCAAGGTTTTTGGGCCAAGGTTTTGGTTCGAACCTTGGTACAGCCAATATATATATAGTATATAGCATGTATATAGCATAGCATGTTTATAAAGTAATCGACCTAAAACCGACATAAACTGTTAGGGAATTGTCTCGATTTTGGGTTGGGATGGGATTTCACAATACTTTATATAAATAGAAACACTTTCATACAGCTCATGACCATCAAAGCAATGACAATGTGTTTCTACTTATATCAAGTATTGTAACGAAATAAAAACTTCGAAGTTCTGGATACAGCCCTTAAAGTAAATTGCAATTTCGTAGTCCCCATACGAAAAGTGTTTCCACAGTAATGTGGATAATTCTATCAGGATAACAGAAGAAGTTACTGGGAAATAGTTGAAATTTATAATTGTTGTTGAACCGAACCGAAACTTTAGGTTCGGAACGGGTTCAGGTTCAGCTTTAATACCTTAAGAGGTTCGGTTCACTGTAATCTGAAAGTCGGAATTCCAGGTTCGAACCGGTTCGGTTCAAAACCGGTTTGGCAGCTCTGGTTATAGTTATATTATAAAAAAAATTAGAAATTTTCCAAATCTGAAACAAACTTGATCAGCGTACGGTATACACCTTCCTACATGCAAAAATTTGTATTTCTTATAGTCTTTGAGATAGGCGCGTTCAAACAGACCGACGGGCAAGCTATATCGACTCGGCTGTTCAAGTTGATCAGGAATATATATACTTTATGGGGTCGGAAATGTTTACTTCTCCCTTCATGATCCCCCTTTTCCCATGTTTTATGTGAACAGGGTACAAAAAGTTAACATTTCAAGTAATAAAAATAATTTGAAAAATTTTAGAAATTTTCTTGTATTCAATTTTGTTCAAAAATCTCACAAATTTGGTTGGAGGGCTGCAGGCTTACCACATTTCTTAAGCTTATCTCTAGCTAAAATCTTAAAAGAAAAACAAAAACCAAACCAAAAATTGCTGTGAGATTTTATTGGTCAACTTTTTGTGTGTTTGCTTTTGTTTGTTTTGTTTTTATGTGTTTTAACCCCGCAACACACTTTCATTTTTTTGAGCAAAAAAAAAAAAAATAAATACCACAAAAACAATGCCAGCCAATAAATTAAGTCAAACAACAAAAACAAAGCAAAATTCTCATGCAATTTTAAGTCTGCTGCTGGCTGCTATTTGTGTGTGTATTGGTGGGCTTGATTGTTTTTTGTGTTTGTGAGTGGGCCGAAGCGACACAGAAAATAAATGCAACAACAACAACAAAAATCCAAACGAAAATTGTAGGCGACAACTTCCGTTTGCTGTTGGATAAAGCTATAATAATCAGGGCTGCAAGCCGGTGCCGTGTCGAACCGCTCCGGAGTCGAAGATTGCACTGAAACTAAACCTGACTCGGAGCCAGTAATGGTCGAAATGGGTCTGGTTCAAAACGGGTTTATATTGTAGTAAAAGTTACTTTTAATAATTTAATCAACGACTTAGAGCCATCTGTCACATAAACCTACAAATAACAGAGCAAAATCCTAGTTTATCTGACACATAGCAGCTATTTAGAAGATGAGAAATCGGCCCATAGTTACCTAATGCTCGTATATGTTCAGAATGTGATTAAAAAAGTTCTCACATTTGTAATTCAGTCCGAAATTCGAACATCTGTTGCATCTTACTTCTTTAATCTCTACATCTTATGTCAAAAAAAAACCAAATGTTTGTGACATCTTACAAAGAAACACATTTATTCTATTTCTCAACTCCAAAACCTCAAATAATTTCTGATTTAAAACCATTTTTTGGAATAGCTTTGGAATTTAGAACAAGGCCTAATTGTTGATAAGTACAATTATCAAAAGGAACTTTTGAATAAAAGTTTAAATAATTGTTTATCAGACTCATCTTCTGATAAAAATGAAGTGGAATTTTAAGCTTAGAAGCTACACATCTTGACAGATATCATAAATTTCTAAGCTATCATTGGCCCGTGTTCAGCAGAAAGATCGATAGTTTCTGCTCAGTGAAGTGCTAGATTTTTGAAAAATAACTTTAAAAGATTTACGCTGATTTCCAGAATGCATGAAAATAAATTATTATGTTGAACTCCACATGAATAGAATCACTTTTAAAGCAATCAGCCCATGCAAAAAAAGCTAGTGCTTGGCTATTAACGCATAACGCACTCCTAGTGTAAAATGTCATCTGGAATCAAGCCCTTGCATAGAAATTGGTCCATTGGGCCCCCAACTGAGTTACAACTCTCCTAGCAGTCCAATTTCCTGCACGAATGCCAGGATTTTCGCGGATTCTAGGCAATTAATCTTGTTGGGGTGTAAGCTGTGTTCCCCAAATCTGTTGAATCTGCGCTTCGCCAGAGCATAGCAGTGTGCTAATGTTCGGAGGACTCCTCCTTCTCTTTACAGAATCTGCACAGTTGGGTGTTAGTTATACCCAACTTGTACAGGTGACGCCGCAGCCTACAGTGGCATGTCAGTATCCTGATGGGATTCTTTCCTTGTTGGATCAACTTCTGGAACCTTTTAGGGCTGTGGTTTAAAACTAATACTTATGCGTATTCTCTTCTTTTCTAAGGTGTTCCCTAATGATATGGTTCGGTTCGGTTCATTATATGGTTTTTGGGAGTTAACTGAAACACGGTTTTGGTTTGGTTCAGACACGTAAAGCCACGTCTGCGTTTTCGAATACTAAATATGATTGCTGATGAGAATATGTGACTTTTGGCACACTTTCGAAATTGCATTCCTAGAAATAACTACGTAAGTGTATATAGTATAAATTAATAATTGAGAATATAGTCTCATAGAACAAATAGGATTCTCAGGAATGTAGTCTGATGAAAGGTATATGAAGACGTCGGAGAACAATTGCAGAAGATGTAAGGAATCGTATGCTTAAATAGAGGTTTCCCTTTTAGAATGAATTGTTATTTATTTGAAATTCATGTAAAACTTTATTAGAAATTCAAATTCCCAAATTAACAACTCAGTTGGGGTTGACACCATGAAATATGCACATCTTTCATACTTCTGTTTTACTAAAGAAGAAGTTCTAAGATGTGAAAAGTTGCATTCGCTTTTGTTAACAGGTAAAACCCTCAAAGAACTTTTCAAGATGTTTGTCAGTGAACTGAACTGAACCGAAACGTTTTGTTTAGTGGTTTTTCATTCGGTTCAGCATTTTGAAATCGACGCCGGTTCGGTTAATCACCGGAATTAGCGGCCTGGTTCGGTTTAGAACCAGTTGGCATTCCTGCTAAAATCAAATAATATTCAGACTGTAAACTGCCATGTTTAAACAAATTTCAATTTGCATAAATTTCTCAAATTTTTGTAAGCATTTCGAGCCTGAACCTAGTTACACGGACCCGCGCCTCGAACCCAAACCCTACAAATTGTGCAGCTACGAATCCCGTAGAGCACCGCCTTACGATTTTGTGGGAGTTAAGCAGCCCTGATAATAATATAATAAGAGCATTGCAAAATCAAAGTGTAATAAATAAAACACACAGCCACTCAGCCAGATACAGCAGTTCACACACACAGACACGCTTCCACACAGACACAACACACACAGCCACTGCAATAGATGTATGGGCGTGTTTGTACAGTTCAATGATTTGATTTGGCTTGCCCCCCTCCCCCGCACTCTTATAAATATTTTTGCACTTTGCTAATTATACGCACTTTTTGTAGTTGCCTCTCTTTTTCTCTCGGCTGCCCTTTTTTGTTGCGCTTTGGCATAAAGAAATTTTTTTTTTTTAGCCAGCGTGTGTGTGTATATATTGTAGTGGTATTGGTTTAGAGCTGCGCATTGTTGGAATTTCTTTTCTTTCACTTAACAACACGGGCTTAACAGAGCGAACTGAACCGAATGGGGGGAAAACTTAAGGGTTCGTTTGTTGTTTGCGATTCGAGTTAGAGCACACTCGATTTGTTATTATTTTTCGTTATTTTATTGCACTTTTTGAATATTTTAATTTAGAAAAAATGAGCGAAGACAAGCTGGACAACCGAGTGAAAAATACCGTATAAAAATACTGACAAATTTGGTGGGACCGTAAGTCCAACCACAGGTAAAATACCAAAACCGCTATATATAAGCATAGCAGAATAGGGGGAGTGTTAAGGTGCAGTGTTAGCTAGCAGTCATGGCTTAATGTTAACATACTTAAATATCGTTAAATTTAAAATGTAACTTGAATGCAATTTTATTAATTTTTGAAGATTATTTGAACTTTTAATGGACTTTTGATTTCCTGTTGTTGTTTATTTTATTATCTTAGTGCTACAAGTACTTAAAGACTTATAACAATGAAATGTGGCATAATAGGTTGACTCGGAACACAGAACTGTAATACAGATTCAAGAGAATATTTTGTTTGTTAGAGTTTGTGCTGAAATTTCGAGGAAGCCTTAAACTTTAGGTTGGATAGTGTCGGGTAGGTGGTGTTGAATCAACCAACCTTACCGGCTTATTAAAAAATAGCTTTTTGTACCTTTACTGAACATTTTCGATACCTTTTTGGCATTTATCTTGCATATGTAATAGAAAGTCACTGAATATAGCCTTTTCCGGTTTATTAACCAAAATAACGTCCACTGGTATTGGTAAAATAGTTTGGCTGGTAGTTGTTTGCAACTATTAGGTGAAAAGTTTTCATTTTATAATAGAGTTATGATTCAGATAAAGTCGTTTGGTTCAATAATATTCTTAAATAGTCACGAAATAGCAGATTAGGGCCGATTTAACTTATGATCTTTTCCTTAAACTAACAAATATCAAGGTAAATTTAAGGTATATCTGATACAAACGAGCTATTAGGTGAGGAAAATCGATTTTATGACCAACAATCCCTATTTTTAACACAACTCTTCTAATGTTTTTTATAAATGAAAGCAAAGTCTTATGAATTTCGGTTTCTTGATAACATCGAAGATCGAATGACCATCAAATTTGTACGATTTTTAAATCTTAATTTCATTTGGTTTGATTACCTTGGATTATTATAACATTGCGCCACCTTGTACATCATAGCAGAATAGGGGGAATGTTAACATGCCACTATTTATCAACGTTGCCACCCTTAGAACTGTTTAACATTGACATAACAGAATCGTGTGAGAGCAGTTGTACAGTTACAGCGGCATTAGCACTGCTTTCGTAACATTCCCATAACATAGAACAGTGTTCCGCAATGCGTGTGCCGCGGCACACTGGTGTACCGTGGTCATCAGTTGGTGTGCCGGTTTTGATCGCCTGTGCTCAGTTAAACAGGCTCACATTTCTCACTAAACATCGTATCATATTAGGTAGGTATATTGATTTTAGTAATAAATAAATATTAAATAAACATTGCTTTTTTCTTTGGTGTACTGACATAGAAAACTAGGCATGGTTCACTTAACAGAGATGAGTGAGAGGAGTTATACAGTTACAGCGGCCTTAGCACTGCTTTCTTAACATTCATATAACAGAGTGGGGTGGGCAGAGCTTATTTAACAGAAATGACTAAGAGTAGAAGCCAGAAACCGTTAACCGTTAAGTTTGAATTTAAAAAAATTCGATAAAAGATATTACTAAACAGGCCAGTAGCTGACTAAACTGCAAATTTCCATTTGTAATTACTAAACTATAATTTCATGCATATTCTT
Source organism: Lordiphosa fenestrarum (assembly GCA_035044985.1). Taxonomy (NCBI): domain Eukaryota; kingdom Metazoa; phylum Arthropoda; class Insecta; order Diptera; family Drosophilidae; genus Lordiphosa; species Lordiphosa fenestrarum. Next base: position 153,717 of record JAWNNO010001891.1, read on the forward strand.
TGGTTTTATACATTGCTTTTTCTTCAAGTTAAGCCCCTTTTTCAGCAACCAACCCCTAATAATATCTACTCCTTCCCCCCTCTGCTCAACCTGCTGCCCATTTCTATTAGTAAAAAAGCACAAATCCACTTCATCTGTTGCCCCACCAAAAAAAAAAAAAAAAAACTGTCCACCAAACACAAACAAATTTTTATTGAAAGTAGTGAGCCCCCTGGGAGTCAACCCCACGCACAACCAAAAAAAGGGCTCAGGGCTGTGTACCAATTTCAATAAGCTGCCTCTTCGTCTTAATGCAAAGCAAGCGACTTAAATGCATGTTTGCGCCATTATTGATGACCTATAGGAAAAAACTCCTCCGCTAACACAACATATTTGCGGCTTGCTCGACCGTTTCTTGAGGGGATCAAGAGCACAGGGGTGTGAAACTAGCGCATCGAATGGGCGAAGGGTGCCGCCGGGGCACGTGGCTCAAAACACACACAAACACACACAGGGAAAGAGAATGCCGCATAGAAAAGAAAATAATAAACATAAAAAGCAAATCCTTAAGGCGCAGCGAGCTATTTTTTTCTTCTTCTCTTCCAACAGACGGGGCGAAGGGCACTGTGGTTGATGACTTTATGTCCCCAAGGTGTGCAGGGTAGGCAGCAAATGCAACGCGACAGGCTTACCCACTGACATCGTCTGCATTTTTATGGCTTTTCCAAGGCAATCAATTTGAAAATTTATGAAAAAAAAACTGGATGTACGAGTAAAAAATGAGATTTCAAATTTAAATGAGAAGATTTGTCAAAAATCTTTTTAACTATAAAAAAATTAAACAATGTGGAATCTTGTACCTAGTTCCCAACTTGAAGGCTACTTGACAAGTGACATTTAGGCTATGTTACTGTTACTGATGATATAAAAGACCTACTGAAATCCTGAGCGCCACAAGCCATCAAAGCCCTGAAAGATGGAATTCGTCGACATCCACTGCGCAAGCAGAAAATCATATATCGTGAGATAAACATCAGCATGTCGCGCATCATAAAACGTGTTTTGAAACTCAGTGCATACAAGTAACACACAGGATACTCGCTTACAACAGCACTGAAGCAAAAAAGGCAAGACAAAATCGAATGCATTGCGTTGCCAGTACGCGAGCAATGCTCACAGACGAACTATGTTTTCTGACGATAGTCGTTAAACAGACAGATCTATAGAGGGTATGCTATGTCATCAAAACAAGCGTCTCAGCTCATTCCGAGAGTTCAACATCCTCCTTATGTGATAGTTTGAAGGGAATTCGCCTTTGAAGGGAATATCAAGCACCATTTTTGTGACAAAAGGAGTCAAAACTTCAGCGAATGTGTATCAAACGACATTATTTGCAAGCAAGTCGTGGAAAAAACTTTCAACAAGACTCCGCTGCAGATCACAATGCAAAAACGACTCAAACTTGGCTAAAAAAACATGTACTGAACTTCATTGCTAAGTATGATTGGTCTAGTGGTAGGCCCAGGCCTGAATTGAATTGGATTTTATATATCGAAAATATCGAGAACGCGGACGAAATACAGCGAATGATTGAGCAGACTGCCGGCAATGGGGCTTAGAAATAAATAAGGAAAAGTCGAAAATAATGGTTGTCCGGGATGGAAGAGGGCTACGCCCAGAAAATGAAAGATGGATGCTCGTTGGCTACTCGTTGGAGGTCGTTAGCGAATACACATATTTGGGAGTAACATTAACGCAAAACATGAACATTAAAAAACATCTGAACAAAAAACTAAAAGATTCAACATTGGCGGTGAACAGTACATGGAAAAGCTTCATAGGAAGGAAACGCATTGCAAATTCGGCCAAATATCAGCTATTCCAGGCAACGGCAAGAGCGATAATGTTGTATGCGGCGGAAGTATGGGGCTATGAATGCCACGATGATGTGGAAAAGTTGATGAGGAAATTCCTTAAAAAGATATTTAGACTGCCACTTAATACTCCAAGTTATGCACTGTATCTTGAAACAGGCTTACCGGCGATGTATCTCACCACGCTAAGAACGCACTTTGGGTATATAAACAAAATCATGGGACTGCCAGAACATCGACTGCCCAAAATAGTTGCACTAGAAATGCTAAGGGACAAAACGCAATGTTTTAAAAAGTGGCAGCAGCTCTTTAATGAGCATAATGTAGAGTGCGATGTTTTGAATACTGCGGAGTGGAATGCAGCGCAGGAGGCCGTACTTGTGGCGATAGACAAACATCACAGAATTCAGTGCGAAGATCAAGCTAGAAGAAGCGAATCGAGAGTGTGGTATAGACAACTCAATTACAACCTTGGCATAACTAATTACTTTAGTGAGCAATGCAGCACGGAAACTATTGGAATTATTTCCAAGACCAGATGTGAATTGCTTCAACTGGGTTACCGACCTCATTACAGCGATAGTATTTGCACGTTATGTGATACGCAATCGAGAGAGGATATAATCCATTTAATAGCATTATGCCCTATGCTGGCGGAATATAGAGTAGCCTATTTTAATAAACTTTACCTAGAAGGAAATGAGGCAATTGAACTACTCAACGGGAAAAATTGGAAGGAGTTGGCATTATACATTAAAGCTTTAATAAATTATAGAAAAAATATTATTCTGGAAAACTTTTAAAATATAAAACTGGAAAAATGTAAATATCCTTAAGAAAATACCTAATTGTTAAATTTATGTTGTTAAAATAGAAGGCTAACGAGTTTTCCGTACCAAGCCAAAAATGAAAAATAAAC